>QNTS01011636.1:9485-20333 GCA_003317085.1 Hucho hucho
GGACCATGTTAAGTCCTTAGTGATGTGGACACTGAGGTGTGGATGGACCATGTTTAGTCCTTAGTGATGTGGACACTGAGCTGTGGACCATGTTAAGTCCTTAGTGATGTGGACACTGAGGTGTGGACCATGTTAGGTCCTTAGTGATGTGGACACTGAGGTGTGGACGGACCATGTTAGGTCCTTAGTGATGTGGACACTGAGGTGTGGACGGACCATGTTAAGTCCTTAATGTTGTGGATACTGAGGTTTGGACCATGTTACGTCCTTAGTGATGTGGACACTGAGGTGTGGACGGACCATGTTAAGTCCTTAGTGATGTGGATACTGAGGTGTGGACCATGTTAAGTCCTTAATGTTGTGGATACTGAGGTTTGGACCATGTTACGTCCTTAGTGATGTAGTGACGCTATTCTGTGCCACAGTAAAGTGCTTTCGCTCACTCATTTCTGCTCTCCTGCGCCTGACTCTCACTCACCAGCTACACACGCTTATGACAGAATCACACATCGAAGATCGTGTCAGCAGGAGCAGGTGCCCCGGATAGAGGTATCAAGGAGCGCGTCCAGCAGCACATGGAGATGCTTCACCATCTTGGAGTCGTCATGGACTGCGTCCTTCAAACAATGGATCGCTGGGAGAGAGAGAGTGTTCCTTCTGCGCCTCCGCCAGTCCGACCTGGTTCTCCACTATTCACCCCCCCTTCATCCGGTCCCAGTGGGATTCATCTCGCCCTTCTCCGGGAGTACGAGTGGAGGGCTGCACACTGTCAGGGGTTCCTGCTTCAGCTGGAGCTATACCTGGCAACTGTCCACCAGGCTCCTTCGGACCGGGAGAGGCCAACGGCGTGTGGGGAGAAGGTGATGCGGTGTTGGACAATTTCGAGGAGTTCACTCGCCGCTTTCGGGCAGTCTTCGACCACCCACCCGATGGTAGAGCGGCAGGTGAACGGCTTTTCCATTTGAGGCAGGGGACAAGGAGCGCTCAGGAGTTCGCCATGGACTTTCGGACCCTAACTGCCAGCGCGGGATGGAACGACAGGGCCCTCATCGACCACGTTGCAGTCTGCAAGAGGACGTCCGTCGGGAGTTGGCAGGGACACCTCCGTAAACTTTGACCAGCTGGTGGACCTGTCCATTCGGTTGGATAACCTGCTGGCTACCCGCGGACGTTCAGATGAGGGTCTGTCGGTTCCATTCCCCAGCACCACCGATCCGATGCCCATGGAGCTGGGAGGTGCTGCGTGCAGGGAGACCGGAGGAGGTTCTGGTTCGTGCACCGTCTGTGGCCGCAGAGGTCACAGACGTTGCACTGTTGCACACATGTTTTTGCATATTGTTTTCCCGGCATTCCCAGCATAAGGCGCTCGTCGATTCAGGCGCAGCTGGGAATTTTATAGATCATTAGCCCTTAGTTTAGGGACCCACATTGTTCCTGTTAATATGCCCTTCCCAGTTCACGCCCTAGATAGTCGACCATTAGGGACAGGGTTAATTAGGGAGGCCACCACTCCCCTGGACATGGTGATGCAGGGGGGTCACAAGGAGAGAATCAGCTTCTTTCTCATTGACTCTCCTGCGTTTCCCGTGGTACTAGGCCTACGCTGGTTAGCCTGTCATGAACCCACTGTTTCATGAAAATGGAGGGCTCTAACAGGGTGGTCGCGAGAGTGCTCGGGGAGGTGTTTAGGGGTTTCCGTTGGTGCTACGCATTCCCCCCAAATATGCCAATTTGGCTCTCGCCTTCTGTAAAAAGAAGGCGACTCAATTACCACCCCATCGACAGGGGGATTGTGTGATAAACTTCATGGTAAATGCCGCACTTCCCAGGAGTCACGTGTATGCCCTGTCACAGACGGAGATGGCGGCTATGGAAACATATGTCTCCTAATCTATCTTTGCGTCACGGGTACATTCGGTCCTCCACTTCACCCGCTTCCTCAAGTTTCTTTTTTGTGAAGGAGGGAGGTCTGCGCCCGTGTATTGACTATCGAGGTCTCAACCAGATCACTGTGAGGTACAGTTACTCGCTACCTCTCATAGCCAGTGCGATTAAGTCAATGCACGGGGCGCGCTTCTTCACCAAATTAGATCTCAGGAGCGCTTACAACCTGGTGCGTATACGGGAGGGAGACGAGTGGAAGACGGCTTTCAGTACCACCTCAGGGCATTATGAGTACCTCGTCATGCCGTACGGGTTGATGAATGCTCCATCAGTTTTCCAGGCCTTTGTAGACGAGATTTTCAGGGATATGCACGGGCAGGGTGTAGTGGTGCATATTGATGAGATTGTGATATACTCCACTACACGCGCCGAGCACGTGTCCCTGGTGTGCAGGGTGCTTGGTCACCTGTTGGAGCATGACCTGTACATCAAGGCGGAGAAATGCCTGTTCTGCCAACAGTCCGTCTCCTTCCTAGGGTACCGCATTTCCTCCTCAGGGGTGGAGATGGAGAGTGACCGCATTTTAGCCGTGCGTAATTGGCTGACTCCCACCACGGTAAAGGAGGTGCAGCGGTTTCTAGGGTTTGACAATTACTACCGGAGGTTTATCTGGGGTTTTGGTCAGGTAGCGGCTCCCATTACCTCACTGCTGAAGGGGGGACCGGTGCGGTTGCAGTGGTCGGCTGAGGCGGACAGGGCTTTTGGTCACCTGAGGGCTCTGTTTACCTCGGCTCCCGTGCTGGCTCATCCGGATCCCTCTTTGGCATTCGTAGTGGAGATGGACGCGTCCGAGGCTGGGATAGTAGCCGTGCTCTCTCAGCGCTCGGGTACGCCAACAAAGCTCCGCCCCTGTGCCTTTTTCTCGAAGAAGCTCAGCCCGGCGGAGCGAAACTATGACGTGGGAGACAGGGAGCTGTTGGCTGTCGTCAAGGCTTTGAAGGCGTGGAGACATTGGCTTGAGGGGGCTAAACACCCTTTTCTCATCTGGACTGATCACCGCAATCTGGAGTACATCCGGGCCGCGAGGAGACTGAACCCTCGCCAGGCAAGGTGGACCATGTTTTGAACCCGTTTTGTTTTCACCCTGTCTTACAGACCAGATTCCCAAAACGCTAAGGCAGACACACTGTCCCGGATGTATGACACAGAGGAGCGGTCCATGGATCCCACCCCCATACTCCCAGCCCCCTGCCTGGTGGCACCGGTAGTGTGGGAGCTGGACACGGACATTGAGCAGGCGCTACGTGCAGAGCCCACTCCCCTCCAGTGTCCAGCTGGGCGTCTGTACGTTCTGTTTGCTGTCCGTGACCGGCTGATCTATTGAGCCCACACGTCACCCTCCTCTGGTCATCCAGGCATCGGTCGGACGGTGCGCTGTCTAAGTGGGAAGTACTGGTGGCCCACTTTGGCTAAGGACGTGAGGGTTTATGTGTCCTCCTGCTCGGTGTGCGCCCAGTGTAAGGCTCCTAGGCATCTGCCCAGAGGTAAGCCAAACCCCTTACCCGTTCCACAACGGCCTTGGTCGTACCTGTCGGTGGATTTTCTTACTGATCTTCCTCCCTCACAGGGTAACACCACGATCCTGGTCGTTGTGGATCACTTCTCGAAGTCCTGCTGTCTCCTCCCTCTGCCCGGTCTCCCTACAGCCCTACAGACTGTGGAGGCCTTGTTCACACACGTCTTCCGGCACTACAGGCTGCCTGAGGATATAGTGTCTGATCGGGGTTTTCACCCCGAGAGTAACGGGCAGGTGGAGAGAGTGAACCAGGATGTGGGTAGGTTTCTGAGGTCGTATTGCCAGGACCGGCCGGGGGAGTGGGGGGCGTTCGTGCCCTGGGCAGAGATGGCTCAGAACTCGCTCCGCCACTCCTCCACTAACCTCTCCCCCTTCCAGTGTGTATTGGGGTACCAGCCAGTTCTGGCGCCTTGGCATCAGAGTCAGACCGAGGCTCCTGCGGTGGACGACTGGTTCAGGTGCGCAGAGGAGACATGGGATGCCGCTCATGTTCACCTCCAGGGGCCGTGCTGCGCCAGAAAATCAGCACAGACCGTCACCGCAGTGAGGCCACGGTGTTCGCACCGGGGGACCGGGTCTGGCTCTCGACCCGAAACCTGCCCCTCCGCCTGCCCTGCCGGAAGCTGGGCCCGCGGTTTGTGGGGCCATTTAAAGCCCTGAGGAGACTGAACGAGGTTTGTTATAGGTTACAGCTTCCCCCCGATTACCGTATTAACCCCTCGTTCCATGTGTCTCTCCTCAGGCCGGTGGTGGCTGGTCCGCTCTAGGAGTCTGAGGTGCGGGAGGTCCCCCCGCCCCCTCTGGACATCGAGGGGGCCCCGGCATATTCAGGCACTACAAAGGGTAGTGCGAACAGCCCAGTACATCACTGGGGCCAAGCTTCCTGCCATCCAGGACCTCCATACCAGGCGGTGTCAGAGGAAGGCCATAAAAATTGCCAAAGATTCCAGCCACCCTAGTCAGACTGTTCTCTCTGCTACCACATGGCAAGCAGTACCAGAGCGCCAAGTCTAGGTCCAAGAGGCTTCTAAACAGCTTCTACCCCCAAGCCATAAGACTCCTGAACATCTAATCAAATGGCTACCCAGATTATTTGCTGCTGCTACTTTCTGTTGTTGTTATCTATGCATAGTCACTTCAATAACTCTACCTACATGTACATACTACCTCAACTAACCGGTGCCCCCACACATTGACTCTGTACCGGTACCCCCTGTATATAGTCTTGCTATTGTTGTTTTACTGCTGCTCTTTAATTGCTTGTTACTTTTATCTCTTATTCTTGTCCGTATGTTTTGAAACTGCATTGTTGGTTGGGGGCTCGTAAGTAAGCATTTCACTGTAAGGTCTACACCTGTTGTATTCGGCGCATGTGACTAATAAAATTTGATTTGATCAGCTGTTCCGGATGACTGTGTGATCCCGCTCTCCGCAGCCGATATGAGTAAGACCTTTAACTTCTTAGGGAGCGGCAGCAGAGGTGACGGTTTTGGAGAGTATGGTGTGCCCAAAGTAAAATGCCTGCCACTCAGGCCCAGAAAATAGGATATGCACATAATTAGTACTACTGGATAGGAAACACTCTGAAGTTTCTAAAAGTGTTAAAATAATGTCTGTAAGAATAACAGAACTGATATAGCAGGCGAAAACCCAAGACATTTCTGTCCGGAATTTTTTTGTTGTGACCTTTGCTCTGTTTGATACTCTCCCTATTGATTTTAATGGTATCCAGCTCCTAGACTGCAGTACCTATGGCTTCCACTAGATGTCAACAGTCTTTATACAGTGTCTGGAGGCTCTAGTACTAAGCAGAACGGATAGGAAGAGGAAACAGTCAAGGTAGCTCAGAAGTCAACAACATTTCACGGGCGCGAGACCGTGGGCGCTCCCCACTTTATTTTCCTTTTATAACGTTTAGGTTACCATCCGAGTGAAATATTATTGCTAATATTCATAAAATGATAGATAAGGATGTATTATAAATGATCTTTGATTTGTTTAGGAAAAGTTGATAGGTATAATTGAACGCGTTCTCTTCATGGTTCAATGGGCGATTCGACGTTGGATTTTCTGAACATAACGCGCCAACCAAACGGAGATTTATAGATATAATAAATGACTTTTTCTAACAAAAGAATCATTGGATGTCTTCGTTGGACACTTGGGAAGCCCTCAGCAGAAGTTCTTCGAAAGGTAAGGGATTTGTTTTAGCTCTGATATGAGTTTTGTGTGACCCGCGCTGGATATGAATTTATGCTAATGTGGAAAATATGTGGGGTGCTATCCTCAGACAATCAAATGTTGTGCTTTCGCCGTAAAGCCTTTTTGAAATATCTGACAGCGCTGTGATATTGCCAAGAATCAGAGCTTTTGATGACTATGCAACACTTGTATATTGATGAATGTTTAATAATTCAACTTTTGGATTTTGAATTTGGCACCTTACATTTCACCGGGTAGCGCGCCGCTACTCCCTAAGTAGTTAAACAGGTCAACATTCACAAGGCCGCTGGGCCAGGACGTGTACTCCGAGCATGCGCTGACCAACTGTCTTCACTGACATTTTCAACCTCTCCCTGTCTGAGTCTGTAATACCAACATGTTTCAAGCAGACCAACATAGTCTCTGTGCCCAAGAACACTAAGGTAACCTGCCTAAATGACTACTGACCCTTAGCACTCACGTCTGTAGCCATGAAATGCTTTGAAAGGCTGGTCGTGGCTCACATCAACACCATTCTCCCAGAAACCCTAGACCCACCCCAATTTGCATACCGCACCAACAGATCCACAGATGATGCAATCTCTATTGCACTCCACACTGCCCTTTCCCACCTGGACAAAAGGAACACCTATGTCAGAATGCTATTCATTCAAATCAAATCAAATTTTATTTGTCACATACACATGGTTAGCAGATTTTAATGAGTGTAGCGAAATGCTTTTGCTTCGAGTTCCGACCATGCAGTAGTATCTAACAAGTAATCTAACAATTTCACAACAACTACCTTATACACACAAGTGTAAAGGAATGAATACGAGTATGTACATATAAATATATGGATGAGCGATGTCCGAACGGCGTAGGCAAGATGCAGTAGATGGTATGGAGTACAGTATATACATATGAGATGAGTAATGTAGGATATGTAAACATTATATAAAGTGGCATTGTTTAAAGTGACTAGTGATACATTTATTACATCCACTTTTTAATTATTAAAGTGGCTAGAGATTTGAGTCGATGGCCGAACGGCATAGGCAAGATGCAGTAGATGGTATGGAGTACAGTATATACATATGAGATGAGTAATGTCGGATATGTAAACATTATATAAAGCATTGTTTAAAGTGGCTAGTGATACGTTTGTTACATCCAATTTTAAATCATTTAAAGTGGCTAGAGATTTGAGTCAGTATGTTGGCAGCAGTCACTCAATGTTAGTGGTGGCTGTTTAAAAGTCTGATGGCCTTGAGATAGAAGCTGTTTGTCAGTCTCTCGGTCCCAGCGTTGATGCACCTGTACTGACCTCGCCTTCTGGATGATAGCGGGGTGAACAGGCAGTGGCTCGGGTGGTTGTTGTCCTTGATGATCTTTTTGGCCTTCCTGTGACATCGGGTGGTGTAGGTGTCCTGGAGGGCAGGTATTTACCCCCGGTGATGCGTTGTGCAGACCTCACTACCCTCATTGACTACAGCTCAGTGTTCAACACCATAGTGCCCTGAAAGCTCATCACTAAGCTAAGGATCCTGGGACTAAACACCTCCCTCTGCAACTGGATCCTGGACTTCCTGACGGGCCGCCCCCAGGAGGTAAGGGTAGGTAACAAGACATTCGCCATGCTGATTCTCAACACAGGGGCCCCTCAGGTGTGCGTGCTCAGTCCCCTCCTGTACTCCCTGTTCACTCATGACTGTATGGCCAGGCACGACTCCCAACACCATCATTAAGTTTGCTGATGACACAGCAGTGGTAGGCCTGATCACCGACAACGATGAGTCTATAGGGAGGAGGTCAGAGACCTGATCGTGTGGCGCAAGGTCAACAACCTCTCCCTCATTGTGATCAAGACAAAGGAGATGATTGTGGACTACAGGAAAAGGAGAACCGAGCACGCCCCCATTCTCATCGACGGGGGTGTAGTGGAGCAGGTTGAGAGCTTCAGGTTCCTTGGTGTCCACATCACCAACAAACTAACATGGTACAAGCACACCAAGACAGTCGCGAAGAGGGCACGACAAAACTTATTCCCCCACAGGTGACTGAAAAGATTTGGCATGGGTCCTCAGATCCTCAAAAGGTTCTACAGCTGCACCATCGAGGGCATCCTGACGGGTTGCATCACTGCCTGGTATGGCAACTGCTCAGCCTCCGACCTAAAGGCACTACATAGTATAGTGCGTACGGCCCAGTACGTCACCGGGGCCAAGCTTCCCGGCCATCCAGGACCTCTACACCAGGCGGTGTCAGAGGAAGGCCCTAAAAATTGTCAAAGACTCCAGCCACCCAAGGCATAGACTGTACTCTCTACTACCGCACGGCAAGAGGTACCGGAGTGCCAAGTCTAGGTCCAAGAGGCTTTTAAACAGCTTTTACCCCCAAGCCATAAGACTACTGAAAAGCTAATCAAATGGCTACCCAGACTATTTGCATTGCCTCCCCCCCCATCCCTCCCATTGGGGAGGGATGGGAGGGAGGGGGTAGAAAGGAGAATAATCTAGTTTACTAAAGCATCACAGTCATGATGATATGATAACTATCTTTCTGTCTGCTTGTCTTTCTGCTTGTCTGCCTGACTGACTAACTGTCTGTCTGCCTGTCTGTCTGCATGTCTTTCTGTCTGCCTATCTGCCTGGCCTCCTCCTTATAAGATGATCCCGTTATATGACAATGTGGGCTAAAGTTTGACGTTTCCGTTTCACATAAAAAATGTGGTAGACAGTCGTGGTTTGGCAGGGATATTTTAGGGTCTGTGTGTGTAGTTTTGCATGAGGGATTTTTGGGACGTTTTAGTGTGTGTGACTGTGTGTGTGACTGTGTGTCACAGGATGATATGTGGCCGTAGAGGGTTTGGAGGCATACAGCTGGCTGTGTTTGGCTGTCTCAGTCTCCTCCTCTCCAGTCTCAGCCTCCAATCCTGGGCTTCCTCACTCTCTCTCCCTCCTCCCCCCTCTGATCTTCCCTTCTCCTCTCCCTCCTCCCCCCTCAGATCTCCCCTTCTCCTCAAAACAAGGCAGTTAAACCTCAAAACAGGCAGTTAACTTGTTAGGGAGTGGTGGGGCGCTAGCACTATCAGGTGAAATGCAAGGCAAAATCCAAAAGTTGAATTATTATACTCATACTCATCAAAAGCTCTGCTTCTTGGCAATATCACAGCGTTGTCGGATTTCAAAAAGGCTTTACGGCGAAAGCACTACATTTGATTGTTTGAGGGTAGCACCTTCAATATTTTCCATAACCATGAAATCTTTAGCCAGCGCGGTCGATAGAAAATGCATTTCACAGGGAAAACCTGTGCCTTACCTTTTGTAGAACTTCTGCAGAGGGCTTCCTAAGTGTCCAACGAAGACAATCCATGGGTATTTGGTTAGAAAAAGTTATTTATTATATCCATAAATCTCCGTTTGGTTGGCGCCTTGTGTTCAGAAAATCCAACGTGAAGAGAACGCCTTCAACTAAACCTATCAACTTTCCCTCAACAAAACAAAAACCAATTAAAATGCATCCTTAGCTTATCTTTTATGAATAAAAGTGATAATCTTTCACTTGGATGGTCACCTAAACGTTATATAAGTCAAATAAAGTGGACCGCTCAGCCAAACGTGCGCCCAAAAACGTGCAACTGAAAAAGAGCTCCCCTCACTAAAACCTCTACCTATTGAACACATTGGTTCCGATTGCCATGAAACTTTACCTATACACTGCTGACATCCAGTGGAAGCAATAGGTACTACATTCAGTGTCGTGGTATAAATACTTTTCAATAGGCAGTCTCTCTAAGTGAGCCATAAGCCACCAGAATGACATTTCCGGATGGAATTTTCTCTGGTTTTTGCCTGCCAAATGAGTTCTGTTACACTCACAGACAAAATGTTAACACTTTTGGAAACCTCCGAGTGTTTCCTATCCAATAGCACTAATTATGTGCATATCCTATTTTCTGAGCCTGAGTGGCAAGCATTTTACTTTAGGCACGCCAGACTCTCCAAAACCCACCCCTCAGCTGCCGCTCCCTAACAAGTTAAACCTCAAAACAAGGCAGGTAACCCTCAAAACAACTGGGCGCCAATGACGTGCAGCCCACCCACACCTCTCTGATTCAGAGGGTTTGGGCTACATGCGGTAGACACATTTCGGTTGAATACATTCAGTTATGCAACTGACTAGGATTCCCCTTTCCTCCTCTCCCTCCCTCCCCTCTCCCTCCTACCCCGTCAGATCGTGAGAGCACAGCTGTTTTCCTTCTGTTATGAAACGGCAGGCCAAAGAGAGGAAACAGAAAATGGTTTCATGAAATATAGATCTGATTCTGCAGCCTAAACAGAGCCTCAGCCAGGTTCATGCTGGCTGAGGTGTGTGTGTGTGTGTGTGTTTGTATTTTTCTCAGTTTCTGAGCTCACATAAAGAAGTTAGAGAGACCCAAGGTCCTTAGCTTAGTGATGAGCTTGGAGGGCACTATGTTGTTGAAGGCTGAGCTGTAGTCAATGAACAGCATTCTTACATAGGTATTCCTCTTGTCCAGATGGAATAGGGCAGTTTGCAGTGTGATGGCGAATGCGTCGTCCGTGGATCTGTTGGGGTGGTATGCAAATACCACCCCAAGGTGGAGGTGATATGGGCCTTGACTAGCCTCTCAAAGCACTTCATGATGACAGAGTTGAGTGCTGTGGGGCGATAGTCATTTAGTTCAGTTACCTTGGTTTTCTTAGCTTGCTTGGGTAGAGAAACAATGGTGAACATCTTGAAGCAAGTTGAGGACAACAGACTGGGATAGAGAGAGATTGAATATGTCCGTAAACAATCCAGACAGCTGGTCTGCGCATGCTCTGATGATGCGCCTAGGGTGGAGATGGGATTTCTCTACCACCTGAGTCACAGTATATACCCACACAGGGCCCCCAGACCCAGTATGTACCCACACAGGGTCCCCAGCCCCAGTATATACCCACACAGGACCCCTATCCCCAGTATATACCCACACAGGACCCCAGCCCCAGTATATACCCACACAAGGACCCCAGTACCAGTATACACCCCCACAGGATCCCTAGCCCCAGTATATACCCACACAGGGACCCCAGCCCCAGTATATACCCACACAGGGTCCCCAGCCCCAGTATAGACCCACACAGGATCCCTAGCCCCAAGATATACCCACACAGGGTCCC
>QNTS01011642.1:0-24742 GCA_003317085.1 Hucho hucho
TGTCATATGGTCAGATGAAACCAAAATAGAACTTTTTGGTAAAAACTCAACTCGTCGTGTTTGGAGGACAAAGAATGCTGAGTTGCATCCAAAGAACACCATACCTACTGTGAAGCATGGGGGTGGAAACATCATGCTTTGGGGCTGTTTTTCTGCAAAGGGACCAGGACGACTGATCCGTGTAAAGGAAAGAATGAATGGGGCCAAATACTTATTTTCCACCATAATTTGCAAATAAATAAATTAAAAATCCTACAATGTGATTATCTGGATTTCTTTTTCTCATTTTGTCTGTCATAGTTGAAGTGTACCTATGATGAAAATTACAGGCCTCTCTCATCTTTTTAAGTGAGAGAACTTGCACAATTGGTGGCTGACTAAATACTTTTTTGCCCCACTGTATATGTGATAACCTTTCTATGCTTGCAAATGCGCAATGATGGAAAAGTACTGGGTAAATGGAGATGTACTGCTTTAGTTCTCAGGCTGAGAATTGTCTGCACCCGCTGATAGTCACACAGGCTCAAGGCCGAGATAGCAGAGTGGGAAACCACAGTCTAGACATGTTTTTCTGTATAAAGAGTGTGGTCTCCTGTTTCGCCACACAGATCTTTACAATTGACCACTGAGGCACTCTATGTGAATCTCTGTCTGCAATTGCATTTTATTACTAAATAATTTTATACCAAGGTTCCTGTGTCTGTGTCATCTATCTGGAAGACTGATTGTTAAAGGAAACTTACATCACCCCATGCAAAGGACCACCCAACACAATAAACCAGGTTTATCTACGTGATAGTGACTTGGTCCCTCTCTATGGTGAATGTAAGTGCTCTGTTGCACTTAAAATCTGTGTACCTGAGTTTTTTAGAATGTATTATGATCCAGGGGTTTCTCCATTGTGAAGAAAATGGAATGCTTATAAATATTATGTAGGCTACTACCACATGCCTGTATCTGTCACTATCAACAACATAAAAAGAACAACAAATCATTATACTAGGTTACTCTGTAAGAGCTGTTTATGACTAAACCCGGGTTATGGTCAATTCTGCATTTGAAATGAGATGTGTCCAATACAAATTCAATCATTAAATTGCTATTAAAGAGGAGTTTGCAGCTTTTATCAGAAGTGATGTGATGCATTGGTCTGTATTGTCCAGTCTGTGTGTTGGTCTGATACAGGTCTTGTCTCTGATAACTCTTCTTCTTTCTCCTGATCCGAAAGTGTCCTGTAAGTTGGATGGCAATCAGGTAGGGGGATTCTTCATCCACACATTATTTGTCTCACAAGTATTTTGTAGCGTACATTCTGTAGTTTGTAAAAATACATGTTTTGAAAGGAACGTCAAATGTTAATCATCAAGACTGTTTGTGTTCAAATAAATACCTCTGTGAAAAGTTTTTGTTATAGAGTTTGACTTTACTTTCACTTTATGGGAAAAGTACCTTCTTACTGCAGAGACGTGCGGTGAGGTCTGAGGCCAGCTAGGCACTTTCACTTTCTGGTTCCCGTCTCTCACTCACACACACACACACACACACACATACACACTCATAAAGCAGATTTTTGCTACAGTGTTTATCAGCCTGGTCTCATAGCTTAGTCGTAACTTAGTAAATGTACATCCGGGACACTCAAATTAGTATGATATGTTATGTTTGGTATGGTTAGATGAGACAGATGGTTAGTTAAGGCAAAAATGTAGGGTGGTTGGGTGTATAACATTAATGTCTAGCAACCCAAAGGTTGCAAGTTCAATCTCATCACTGACAATGTTAGCATTTTAGCTAATTAGCAAACTACTTACTACTTTTAGCTAGTTTGCAACTACTTAGCATGTTAGCTAACCCTTCCCCTAACCTTAACCCTTTTAGTTAACCTTTCCCCTAACAATAACCTTAAGCCTTTAAACTAACTCATACATTTAACCCTAACATTAACCCTAACCCCTACCCTAGCGAACATTAGCCATCTAGCTAACATATTGTATGTTTAGGCAAATTCGTAACATATAATACGAATTCTAATTCAGAAAATATCATAAGAAATGGCTGATGGACATCCACAAATTGATACATAACATATGAAACCTAAAATATCATAGTCAATGGAATGTTTCTGATTTACGTACAGAATACGACGAAATGCTCTGAGACCAAGTTGCAGACAGCAGGCTATGGCAGAAACCCATTTCAATGACTTTGTTCTGTAGATCACAGAAAAACGAGTCAGTTTCATTGAAAATGCCATCACAGACCATGAGCAAAAAGCAGGTGGATGCCTTTGACAGTCAAAGATCAAATCCGGAGCCCATGGGCAGGGTCTCATCATCCCAGTCATCCTGATTGTCCCTCATATTACGGAACAGCACGCGTAGATCCGATTGGTAAAGGTAGATGGTCTGCGCCAGCCTGGAGGTTGAGTTCCATCTGGTTGGCGCGGCCCTCAGTAGAGTCAGTTGTTATTAGATAAATTACTTGTATTAAGCCTATTTTTAGGTTGATGTAAGCAAAATTACTGGCCAATGACATTCAATAAGTAAATTATCACTCAATATAAGATATTTAGGCTTGCTTAAATTTAACTTTTTGTGGTAGAAATAGAAATTTGCAGAAGTGATGTAATGCATTGGTCTGTATTGTCCAGTCTGTATGTTGGTCTGATACAGGTCTCTGATGACACTCTTTTTTTTTCTCCTGATCAGAAAGTATCCTCTAAAGGGGATGGCAATCAAGTAGGGGGATTCTGTGCTCTCTTATTTGTTTCACAAGTGGTTTGTAGCCTATGTTCTGGTGTTTGTGAAAATACAAGTTTTGATAAGAATGTCAATCAATCAATCAAATGTATTTATAAAGCCCTTTTTGCATCAGCCGATGTCACAAAGTTCTATACAGAAACCCAGCCTAAAACCCCAAACAGCAAGCAATGCAGATGTAGAAGCATGGTGGCTAGGAAAAACTCCCTAGAAAGGCAGGAACCTAGGAAGAAACCGAGAGAGGAACCAGGCTCTGAGGGGTGGCCAGCCCTCTTCTGGCTGTGCCGGGTGGAGATTACAACAGTAGATGGCCAAGATGTTCAAATGTTTATAGATGCCCAGCAGGGTCAAATAATAATAATCACAGTTGTTGTAGAGGGTGCAACAGGTCAGAACCTCAGGAGTAAATGTCAGTTGGTTTTTCATAGCCGATCATTCAGAGTTAGAGACAGCAGGTGTGGTAGAGAGAGTCGAAAACAGCAGGTCCGGGCCAAGGTAACACGTCCGGTGAACAGGTCAGGGTTCCGCAGGCACAACAGTTGAACCTGGAGCAGCAGCACGACCAGGTGGACTGGGGACAGCAAGGAGTCATCAGGCCAGGTAGTCCTGAGGCATGGTCCTAGGGCTCAGGTCCTCCAAGAGAAGAGTTAAAAGAGAGAAAAGAGAGAAAGAGAGAGAGTTAGAGGGAGCATACTTAAATTCACATAAGACAGGAGAAAACTCCAGATATAACAGACTGATCCTAGCCCCCCGACACATAAACTATTGTAGCATAAATACTGTAGGCTGAGACAGGAGGGGTCGGGAGACACAGTGGCCCCGTCCAACGATACCCACGGACAGGGCCAACCAGGCAGGATATAACCCCACACACTTTGCCAAAGCACAGCCTCCACACCACTAGAGGGATATCTTCAACCACCAACTTACTAACCTGAGACAAGGGCGAGTATATCCCATGAAGATCTTCCCCACGGCACGAACCCGAGGGGGGCACCAACCCGGACAGGACGATCACATCAGTGACTCAACCCACTCAAGTGACGCACCCCTCCTAGGGACGGCATGGAAGAGCACCAGTAAGCCAGTGACTCAGCTCCCGTAATGGGGTTAGAGGCAGATAATCCCAGTTCAGAGAGGGGAACCGGCCAGGTAGAGACAGCAAGGGCGGTTCGTCGCTCCAGTGCCTTTCGTGTCACCTTCACACACCTGGGCCAGACTACACTCAATAATAGGACCTACTGAAGAGATGAGTCTTCAATAAAGACCTAAAGGTCGAGACCGAGTCTGCATCTCTCACATGGATAGGCAGACCATTCCATAAAAATTGAGCTCTATAGGAGAAAGCCCTGCCTCCAGCTGTTTGCTTAGAAATTCTAGGGAAATAAGGAGGCCTGCGTCTTGTGACCGTAGCATACGTGTTGGTATGTACAGCAGGACCAAACCGGAAAGATAAGTAGGAGCAAGCCCATGGCATGCCTTGTAGGTTAGTAGTAAAATCTGCCCTAGCCTTAACAGGAAGCCAGTGTGGAGAGACTAGCACTGGAGTAATATGATCAAATTTCTAGGATCTAGTCAAGATTCTAGCAGCTGTGTTTAGCACTAACTGAAGTTTATTTAGTGCTTTATCCAGGTAGCCAGAAAGTTGAGCATTGCAGTAGTCTAATCTAGAAGTTACAAAAGCATGGACACATTTTTATGCATCATTTTTGGACAAAAAGTTTCAGATTTTTGCAATGTTACGTAGATGGAAAAAAGCTATCCTTGAAACCGTCTTGATATGTTCGTCAAAAGAGAAATTAGGGTCCAGAGTATGACTGTGGCAGTGAGTAGGTCCGAAGACATGTTGGACAAAACCCACGGAGTCGATGATGGCTCCGAAAGCCTTTTGGACTGGGTCTGTGGACTTTTCCATGTGAATATTAAAGTCACCAAAAATTAGAATATTATCTTCCATGACTACAAGGTCCGATAGGAATTCAGGGAACTCAGTGAGGAACGTTGTATATGGCCCAGGAGGCCTGTAAACAGTAGCTATAAAAAGTGATTGAGTAGGCTGCATAGATTTCATGACTAGAAGCTCAAAAGACAAAAATGCTGTCATTTTTGTGGGGGGGGTAAATTGAAATTTGCTATCGTAAATGTTAGCAACACCTCCGCCTTTGCGGGATGCGCGGGGGATATGGTCACTAGTGTAACCAGGAGGAGAGGCCTCATTTAACACAGTAAATTCATCAGGATTAAGCCATGTTTCATTCAGGCCAATCACATCAAGATTATGATCAGTGATTAGTTCATTGACTATAACTGCCTTGGAAGTGAGGGATCTAACATTAAGGAACCCTATTTTGAGATGTGAGTGATCACAATCCCATAGTTCAAATTAAACTTGAGTTTTCAAAGAAATTAGGGTTGGACATGTGGTGGTTTCCACTGTTGTTTTATTAGCTATTGTTAGTAACAGTCATGTGACCTCTTCATCTCTTTCCCTTTCACGCTCAGGCAAACACACACGTACTGTACACACACACAGGCCAAGGTCTCTGCACGTATTTGTACCACGTTATCATGCTGATGCATTAAACTGTTGTGAATCACTCCCAATAACCAGGTTTTTATTGTTGCTCTGTTCCTGGTGCAGGTTGTTGTTAGAGAGTTATAACTCTGACTATTGCCTATCTAATGGCACTGGTACAAGGAGTCATGACAGTTCGCGTAAACCACCTGACAAATACGATCATGCTGGCTATAATCCAGACAGGGGAACGTTAGGCAAATGTGAATAAACTTTGAATTTGGGTATCTAGGGACTTTCCTCTGGCTTCGGCAGCTTTTGGACCTCCCTTACAGAGATAGGATAAATACAGTTCAAGGTGAAGGAGGAACATATTCGATTGAGGATTATTCTTCACAAAGCCTCTGCAAAATGGCAACAGCACAGCTGCAACCGCCACGGGTAAAGTATTAGGTGTTTTTTTTTTAATCTACAATATTATAGTTTTCTTCATGCAATAGTACTTCCACAATATAATATCATAGATATTAAAGCTGTAGTGGTTGGTATCACAGTACTGATTATACCTTTTATTTTATTTTGAAGAGATACTGTATGTATTGGTCATCAATGTTGAAAATGTGAAAGTATTTTTTATTTTTTTTGGTGTCCGAGAGTAAAATGTGTATGAGGGAGTAATGTTTTATCATTGACATTATTGTTTAGCATTGTTTCAACGATGTTCATCTGCGTGACTGACTGTAACAGAAACTGAAAGCAGGCATAGTGCAGTGCATGAAATAAACAAGTAGTAGTAGCGACGTAGTGTTTTATCTCATGCATTCCTTTACTTTGCAAAAGTGTTCTTTATTGATGTCGTGTGTCAGAAAACAATGAAGAGGATTAACAACTTTGACTTTCTCGATGATATAGCCTATATTTATGCCATATCGCTCTCCTCTCACACACACTCTCTATCTCGCTCTACCCCCTCCTCCTCCCTCCTCTCTCTTTCTCTCCCTCTCTGTCCCAGGTCTTACCTGTTAGACTCCAGCATTTCCCCAGAGGAGACCCTCCAATCCCTGTTCTGTACGATCCAAGATTCCTGAACACAACTCACGCCTCTCTGCTGGTTGTCAAAGACCGTGCCTCCCATTTCATTGTCACCGTGCTCAACGGATCAGATGGCAAAAGAGTCCCATTGGTCCTCAAGAGCACAGACACCATCGGCCAACTTCAGGAGAGTTTCCTACAGAAGCGGCCTGACCTGACGGGAAGCCTGAACCTCGCCTACAACGGCAAGCCCGTCCTGGGGCACCAAAGCCTGGTAGAGCTGGGGGTGAAGGATGGGGATACCTTCATCACCTTTCAAAGGTGTCATGGAGGGTAGACGTGGAGTAGACGTGGAGCAGGAGACGTTAATGAGGGCTGTTTCCATTAATCTATCCCTTGGTATGAAATAATATACAAACAATATCTGTTAATGAATTTGTGATATATAAAGAAAGCCATATCAGGTGTTCTTTTTGCACAACATAGTAGATTCTTTATTGATTAGAATACCAACCAAAGTGATGTTGTAGCCTACTGAGGGATAATTCACAATGAATAATGTCAAACCTTTCTGTCCTTTCTTTATGTTAAAGTAATTGTCCAGTGTTTCCATGCTTCTATGAAATATGACCTGATCATTACTTACAATATGAGTGAAATAATTTTCCTTCCAAAAAGCAATTAAGTATGTTAAAAAACAGCTTTTCTGTGTTGGAATGGTGTGGGCGTACACCAACAACAGAATGGATTTGGTGTATACCGGTCATTAAAATAATTAATGCGAGTAGATCGCTAACTGGCCAACTCATCCTCCTCAGGGAGATCATTTCTATGAGGATTTTTTTTTTTTAAACGGCCTGTTTGAGATAAGCTTCAGGTGCCGTTTTTTAAAGTGCTTTTTTTCTCAAATATATGCTTTGGCCACAAATACAAGTATAGGATAAATCAACAACATCATTTGGATATGAATTCAGAGAATATGAACTTTTAAAAGTGTGATTTTCACTGGGCAGTTACTTTAACTCCAGGCACAGCCAGAAGAGGACCACCCTTCAGAGCCTGGTTCCGCTCTAGGTTTCTTCCTGTCTTTCTATGGAGTTTTTCCTAGCCACCGTGCTTCTATATCTGCATTGCTTGCTGTTTGGGGTTTTAGGCTGGGTTTCTGTACAAGCACTTTGCGTCATCAGCTGATTTAAAAAGGGCTTTATAAATACATTTGATTGATTGACTGATTTAACTGTCTAGTTTTGCTCTTGCCTGGTACTAGCTAATGAAGTGAACTATAAGCCGGTCACCAATCAATGTGAGTTAGTTCACCACGTTAAATGTACCATTTGTGAGGTTTTATTGGTAATTTTGATATGCCATTGTTGTTTAACAATAGATTACTACTGTATCTGAAATAGCTTAGTTCAAATTTTGTACATTATTGTAACAAAACATATTTTTCACTAGAATTATGTTTTCAATGACAACCAAAAAGGCTATCCAATCAGAAGGATGATGAACAAAATAAATAATATTTAAACATATTTTGTATTTCATTGTATTCCCTTTGGCTTAGATTTTCCCCTGCAGATTACAGGTATAAAATAAATCCTCATCTTCAAAGGAACAGAACGAGAAACAAATGTTTGAGATGAGTAGTTTTCAGATACTGACTCCACCAGTAGTAATGACAAATGCACTCCAATGGCCAAAGGTAAAGGTGCTGGGGTTTAACATTTGAGATACATTTGATACTGTTTGCAGTTTGCTCCATGCAGCACAGGAGAAGAGGATGAGAAGCCTATTTCTGCAATGCCTTTCACAGATTTTGAAACTGTAGTGGTTGCTACGTTAATGTGGATTTTCACACTGCTACCAATGTTTGACAAATAATGCAGCACAGAGACATTTAAGCCTACTTAGTATTGAGTCGCGGTTTCTACTAGTGTTATGCCAGACACTTGTCGATAACAGTTTTGATCGAATAGGAAATATGCTTAGCAATTACATTAGTGTTGACTTTTAAAACACTAACTTATAGACATAGTTCAACCTATAAGGTCTGGAAATGCAGTTGTTTCCACTGTTGTTTTATTATTGTTACTGGAAGTCATGTGAACTCTTCATCTCTTTCGCTTTCTCAGGCAACCACACACACACACACGTGGTCAAGGTCCTTGCACGTACAGTTGAAGTCGAAAGTTTACATACACTTAGGTTGGAGTCATTAAAACTCGTTGTTCAATAACTCCACACATTTCTTGTTAACAAACTATAGTTTTGGCAAGTCGTTTAGGACATCTACTTTGTGCATGACACAAGTAATTTTTCCAACAATTGTTTACAGAAAGATTATTTCACTTATAATTCACAGTATCACAATTCCAGTGGGTCAGAAATTTATATACACTAAGTTGACTGTGCCTTTAAACAGCTGAGAAAATTCCAGAAAATGGCCCTAGAAGCTTCTGATATGCTAATTGATATAATTTGAGCCAATTGGAGGTGTACCTGTGGATGTATTTCAAGGCCTACCTTCAAACTCAGTGCCTCTTTGCTTGACATCATGGGAAAATGAAAAGAAATCAGCCAAGGCCTCAGAAAATCAATTGTAGATCTCCACAAGTCTGGTTCATCCTTGGGAGCAATTTCCAAATGCCTGAAGGTACCACGTTAATCTGTACAAACAATAGTACGCAAGTATAAACACCATGGGACCACGCAGCCGTCATACCGCTCAGGAAGGAAACGCGTTCTGTCTCCTAGAGATAAATGTACTTTGGTGCGAAAAGTGCAAATCAATCGCAGAACAACAGCAAAGGACCTTGTGAAGATGCTGGAGGAAACAGGTACAAAAGTATCTAAATCCACAGTAAAACAAGTCCTATATCGACATAACCTGAAAGGTCACTCAGCAAGGAAGAAGCCACTGCTCCAAAACCACCAAAAAAAGCCAGACTATGGTTTGCAACTGCACATGGGGACAAAGATCGTACTTTTTGGAGAAATGTCCTCTGGTCTGATGAAACAAAAATAGAACTGTTTGGCCATAATGATCATCTTTATGTTTGGAGGAAAAAGGGGGAGTCTTGCAAGCCGAAGAACACCATCCCAACCGTGAAGCACGGGGGTGGCAGCATCATGTTGTGGGGGTGCTTTGCTGCAGGAGAGACTGGTGCACTTCACAAAATAGATTACATCATGAGGGAGGAAAATTATGTGGATATATTGAAACAAAATCTCAAGACATCAGTCAGGAAGATAAAGCTTGGTCGCAAATGGGTCTTCCAAATGGACAATGACCCCAAGCATACTTCCAAAGTTGTGTCAAAATGGCTTAAGGACAACAAAGTCAAGGTATTGGAGTGGCCATCACAAAGCCCTGACCTCAATCCTATAGATAATTTGTGGGGAGAACTGAAAAAGCGTGTGCGAGCAAGGAGGCCTACAAACCTGACTCAGTTACACCAGCTCTGTCAGGAGGAATGGGCCAAAATTCACCCAACTTATTGTGGGAAGCTTGTGGAAGGCTACCCGAAACGTTTGACCCAAGTTAAACAATTTAAAGGCAATGCTACCAAATACTAATTGAGTGTATGTAAACTTCTGACCCACTGGGAATGTGATGAAAGAAATAAAAGCTGAAATAAATCCTTCTCTCTACTATTATTCTGACATTTCACATTCTGAAAATAAATTGGTGATCCTAACTGACCTACAACAGGGAATTTTTACTAGGATTAAATGTCAGGAATTGTGAAAAACTGAGTTGAAATGTATTTGGCTAAGGTGTAACTTCCGACTTCAACTGTATGTCCTTCACATTATCGTGCTGATGCATTAAACTGTTGCATATCACTCCCAATAATCCTTCTCAACAGTTCTGCATTGTTTTGGAGGTTTGGATTTAATATAATTTCTTAACTCACAACAACTTGGATTTGCTGAGTAGAGTGTTGGAGGCAATTTTGTAAATGACATCGCCGAAGTCAAGGATCGGTAGGATAGTCAGATTTACGAGGGTATGTTTGGCAGCATGAGTGAAGGAGGCTTTGTTGCGAAATAGGAAGCCGATTCTAGATTTAATTTTAGATTGGAGATGCTTAATGTGAGTCTGGAAGGAGAATTTACAGTCTAACCAGACACCTAGGTATTTGTAGTTGTCCACATATTCTAAGTCAGAACCGTCCAGAGTAGTGATGCTAGTCGGGAGGGCGGATGTGGGCAGCAATCTTTTGAAGAGCATGCATTTAGTTTTACTAGCATTTAAGAGCAGTTGGAGGCCATGGAAGGAGTGTTGTATGGCATTGAAGCTCGTTTGGAGGCTCGCTTGGGCAATTTGCTGTGGGGGGTGCAGAGCTGTTGGCCGGGGTAGGGGTAGCCAGGTGGAAAGCATGGCCAGCCATAAAAAAATGCTTATTGAAATTCTTGATTATCGTGGATTTATCGGTGGTGACAGTGTTTCCTAGCCTCAGTGCAGTGGGCAGCTGGGAGGAGGTGCTCTTATTCTCCATGGACTTTAACGGTCCGAAAACGTTTTGGAATTAGTGCTACAGGATGCACATTTCTGTTTGAAAAAGCTAGCCTTAGCTTTCCTAACTGACTGTGTACATTGATTCTGGACTTGAAAAGTTGCATATCGAGGGGGCTGTTAAATGCTAATGCAGTTCACCACAGGATGTTTTTGTGCTGGTCAATGGCAGTCAAGTCTGGAGTGAACCAAGGGCTATATCTGTTAGTTAGTTCTACATTTTTTGAATGGGGCATGCTTATTTAAGATTGTGAGGAAAGCACTTTTAAAGAACAACCAGGCATCCTCTACTGACAAGATGAGGTCAATATCCTTCCAGGATACCGGGGCCAGGTCGATTAGACAGGCCTGCTCGCTGAAGTGTTTTAGGGAGCGTTTGACAGTGATGAGGGGTGGTCATTTGACCACAGACCCATTACGGACGCAGGCAATGAGGCAGTGATCGCTGAGACAGCAGAGGTGTATTTAGAGGGCAAGTTGGTCAGGATGATATCTAAGAGGGAGCCCATGTTCATGGATTTAGGGTTGTACCTGGTAGGTTCCTTGGCTTGACCAGGTTCCTTGGCCTGTTCCTTGGTCTGACCAGACTGTAAACCTGAATGTCGCCTACAACGGCAAGCCCGTCCAGGGGGACCAGAGCCTGGGAGAGCTGGGGGTGAAGGATGGGGCTACCTTAATCACCTTTCAGAGGTGTCAAGGAGGGTAGACGTGAAGTAGACGTGGAGCAGTAGATGTGGAGGAGGGATGTTTCTGTTAATCTATCCCCTGGTATGAAATAATATACGAACAATATCTCAAATCAAATTGTATTTGTCACATGCGCCGAATACAACAGGTGTAGACCTTACCCTGAAATGCCCTTTAACCAACAATGCAGTTAAGAAAGATAAGAGTTTAAAAAATATTTAGTAAATAAGCAAAAGTTTAAAAAAGTAACACAATAAAATAACAATAACGAGGCTATATACAGGGCTACTCGTAACGAGTCAATGTGCGGGGTTACAGGTTAGTCTCTTAATGAATTTGTGATTTCCAAAGAACAATTGCACCAGCCATATCAGGTGTTCTTTTTGCACAACATAATAGATTCATTATTGATTAGAATACCAACGGAAGTGATGCTGTAGCCAACTGAGGGAGGATTCACAATGAAGAATACTAGTATCAACAGATCCTTATATTTTTTCAGCGCCTAGCTAGCTCACCAAAAACCACTTTGATTCAGCTACAACCAGAAGTGACTTTTTCGTAGCCGGTTAGGAGAACTTACGCATCAGGTTAGGATAATTAACACAGCTGGTTAGGATAATTAGGTTAAGGTTAGGAAAATGGTTAGGGTTATGGTTAACTGAAATACTCTCTTAGCCTGCTACGAAAAGTAATTTCCAGTAGTAGCTGTATTAAAGTGGCATGTTTCTGGGGTGTCCCCTAGCTCAGGTAGATGTGGCAACAAGTGTGTTTAATATATTTTCAGAACTAGTTATTCGTCAAAATATGGCATGAAAATGTCACCAGACACAGATGGCATATACTTGAAAATAATTAGGTTTTTATTTAAGGGTCACTACAATGTTGATATATGCAGATAAAATACAAATAACATTTCTGTATATACATATTTATATATATTTTTTATAATTCTCCTGATTGACTAGCCTTGGTTGTCATTGAAAACAATTCTAGTACAAAACATTTTTTGTTACAATGAAGTAAGAAATCTGTATCAAAGATATTTATATCTATCCAAGGATAGTTCATCTGTCTAGTTTTCAACAGGAGCAAATTAAGCATAGTGTGCAGAAAAAGCAAGGAGGTGGGCAGAGCCAAGCACAAGCTAGAGAGTTCCTATTGGCGCGTTCTAGCATGTTGCATATTTCCGTTCGACAATGCCTTCTCTGTGAAGTGCAGATTTGCATTAACTCACTGTTAGCTAGTACATAACAGGCAAGAACAAAACAAGAGACAATTAACATAAAGTTAGAACAGAGAGGAATATGGAGGTGCATTGGCATTGGTTGTCATCTGTTGCTCTAGCAGCAGTAGAAGGACAGTCTTCCTGGAAATCACATGACAAAGAGGATGGCGCTGGCTATACTCCGGGAAATAGCTTGGCAAAAAGTACCCGAAAGAAATTGTGGCTTGGATTTCCCCATGCAGATTAAAGGTATATAAGGGTTTTTACATTCAAAGGAACAGAAAGAGAAACTATATGGTTGAGAAGAGTAGTTTTCACATACTGACTCCACCAGTAACAATGGCAAGTGCACTCCAAATCAAATCAAACTTTATTTGTCACATGCGCCGAATACAAGTATAGACCTGACCGTGAAATGCTGACTTACAAGCCCTTAACCAACAGTGCAGTTCAATTAGAGTTAAGAAAAGATTTACCAAAATAAACTAAAGTAAAAAATAATTAAAAGTAACACAATAAAATAACTAACAAGGCCATGTACAGGGGGTACCGGTACCGAGTCAATGTGCGGGGGTACAGGTTAGTCGAGGTCATTTGTACATGTAGGTAGGGGTGAAGTGACTATGCATAGATAATAAACAGCGAGTAGCAGCAGTGTACAAAACAAATGGAGAGGGGGTGGTCAATGTAAATAGTCCGGTGGCCATTTAATTGATTGTTCAGCAGTCTTATGGCTTGGGGGTAAAAGCAGTTAAGGAGCTTTTTGGTCCTAGACTTGCCGTGCAGTAGCAGAGAAAACAGTCTATGACTTGCGTGACGGAGTCTCTGACAATGTTTTGGGCCTTCCTCTGACACCGCCTATTATAGAGGTCCTGGATGGCAGGAAGCTTGGCCCCAGTGATGTACTGGGCCGTACGCACTACCCTCTGTAGCGCCTTACGGTCAGATGCCGAGCAGTTGCCATATCAGGCGGTGATGCAACTGGTCAGGATGCTCTCGATGGTGCAGCTGTGGAACTTTTTGAGGATCTGGGGACCCATGACAAATCTTTTCAGTCTCCTGAGGGCCCTCTTCACAACTGTCTTGGTGTGTTTGGACCATGATAGTTTGTTGGTGATGTGGACACCAAGGAACTTGAAACTCTCGACCCGTTCCACTACAGCCCTGTCGATGTTAATGGGGGCCTGTTCGGCCCGCTTTTTCCTGTAGTCCACGATCAGCTCCTGTGTCTTGATCACATTGAGGGAGAGGTTGTTGTCCTGGCAACTCACTGCCAGGTCTCTGACCTCCTCCCTATAGGTTGTCTCATCATTGTCGGTGATCAGGTCTACCACTGTTGTGTCATCAGCAAACTTAATGATGGTGTTGGAGTTGTGTTTGGCCACGCACTCGTGGGTGAACAGGGAGTACAGTAGGGCACTAAGTACACACCCTTGAGGAGCCCCAGTGTTGAGGATCAGTGTGGCAGACGTGTTGTTGCCTACCCTTACCACCTGGGGGGCGGCCCGTCAGGAAGTCCAGGATCCAGTTACAGAGGGAGGTGTTTAGTCCCAGGGTCCTTAGCTTAGTGATGAGCTTCGTTGGCACTATGGTTCTAGAGTTGGAGCTCTGGTAACACTTGCTGTGCAGTAGCAGAAAGAACAGTTCTTACTTTATTGTAAAATATATATATATTTATTTGTTTGTTCAATAGAATTATGTTTTCAATGACAACCAATAAGATTAGCCAATCAGAAGGATGATATACAAAATAAATTACGTTTAAACATATATTTTTTATTAATCTGCATATATGAACATTCTATTCACTCTTAAATAAACACCTATATACTTAAAGTGTATGCCATCTGTGTTTGTTGACATTTTCTTGAGAAAATATTGGCCAATAACTGGTTCAGAAAATAAATTAACCACACATTGACCTGAGCTAGCATAGGTGCTGCACAAATCTAATGATCTATTGATGCTCACTCGTTTGGTTGTCACCTGTTCTAGCAGCAGTAGAAGGACAGTCTTCCTGGAAATCACATGACAAAGAGGATGGCGCTGGTTATACTCCAGGAAATGGTTTGGCAAAAAGTACCAAAAAGAAAGTGTGGTGTTCCTTAAATGGACATGCGGGGGGATTCCCGTTGTCTTAGATTTCCCCCTGTAGATTACAGGTATAAGGGGGGTTCACCTAGTTTTCAGATACTGACTCCACCAGTAATAATGACAAATGCACTCCAATGGCCAAAGGTAAAAGTGCTGGGGATTATCATTTGAGATTATATTGTTTGCAGTTTGCTCCATGGAGCACATGAGAAGCCTATTTCTGCAATGCCTTTCATAGATTTTGAAACTGTAGTGGTTGCTATTGATTAATATGCTATTAGAGGAAATATTAACGCACACTACCACAACACCATGATCACATAACATTCTTCAACTGGTCATTCAGAACAGCACCGTTTCCGTGGAATTAACATTGCACACCGTACAGTCCTGCTGAATGGGGCTCTGGGATAACAGACTGCCGCGCAAGTGCACTAATTAAAGGGTTGTCACGAGTTACCACAGCCACAAAGTTTGATTTTAGACCTAACCTTAACCACACTGCTAACCTCATGCCTAACCCTGACCTTAAATGAAAATCAAAAAACAAATGTTTGTTTACACACATTTTTATGATATTGCCTGTTTGGACTTTGTGGCTATGGTAACTAGTGACAACCCAATTTCACATGTGTAAACCTACATACAGTCTTAGGATACTAGTTTACAATTTTACCTTTAGAGATATGTATGTCTTTAAATGTAGCCAATTTCAGTTAACATAATCGACAGAGAAAATACAACCAGAAAATCCCATAAATAAGAGAAGACAGAACATTTATGGACTTCCAGGTCGTTAACATTTCAGACTGTAAATGTTTTCTGTTTCAAGGAAATGAATGATGCAACACCACTACACTGGTAAGTAAGTTTTCACCTTCTCCAAAAGGCTTCTGTAGGCTTACTGCAATTTTCCTCAAGGTGTCACCCTCTGAGCAAAAATCCTTCCATCATGTTTCTGCTCTCATCTCAATGTTTGTTGTGCTTCTACACCTGCATTGCTTGCTGTTATGGGTTTTTTAGGCTGGGTTTGTGTACAGCACTCTGTGACATCAGCTGACGTAAGAAGGGCTTTATAAAATACATTTGATTGAAATTTCATCGATTATTAATTAATTAATTAATTAATCTGGCCATTGCTCTTTCCACCTCGACAGAAGCGTGACGTCAGGTAGCCAATTTTTTGGTTTGTTTTTATCAGATCAAATCCTCAAATAACAAGATGTCTTAACCACGCCGTCTACCCGTCTTGGAGGTGTACGTCTATATTATCCCGAGGCCTGAAGATGGCGATATTGAGTCGTGTCCTCTTACCATGCAAAGGGAATGTATGCAGCCGGCTATACACTTGTATCCCCCGTGGATCGGTTTGTACAATAACATTCTCCATTCAGGTCGGAAAAAAGGCTCAATTTCCCCCTTAACTCGATTTAATGGCGAGAAGGCGTAAAAAAGGTGGAAAATATGCACATTTTCTTTATACTAGTCCTGGGTATTGCCGCAGTATGTTTTGACACCCTGGTCTTATTGGCTGAACGCGGTTCACCTTAGCGACTGCCCAAGCAACCATCCAACAACACTGTAGGCCTATTGGAACGAATCAAAAGTAGGAATTTTACAAGTAATTCACTACGAAAATATACTCTATTTGGAAAGGGAGCAATTGCTGCCGGAGCTGCAACTTCAACGATGATGGTAGGAGTGGTTTTGCCAAATTGAATCATGGGAGTTTGAGCCTTAAATAATATAAAAATATTGGAATTAGTTGAAGAAGAATTTAATTCTATAGGTTTTTGAGTGTCTATTTAAAATATTTATTTGTTATTAGTCAAAGACAACCAGAGCAACATGAAGCAGGGGGGTTTCAATATGATCACAAAAATGATTTGCCCATAATTGATTTTATGAGTCATCTCAGGGATCCTACTGGAAAACGTCACAGAGGAGCAATTTCCGGTTTTGCTCATCACTAAAACAGTCAATCGACATGAAATCATAAAGTTACACTGAAACTGTATAGGATCTCACTAAATACTTTAGAATATCAACCCACATGTTAAAAGTGGTGGAGTTTCCCTTTAAAAGTATCAATTTGATCTCGTGGATCTTCAGTTGTTGCATCCATAGCTTTGTCTATCAATTTGAGTGGCGGGGCGGCAGTTTTTTGTTTCCCAAAATGCAGACTTTAAATGTATAGCTGTAAATGTACAGCATCCTTGAACTTGGGAATACAAAAGGTGCTCATAAATGTATAGTGTTTTGTTGTTGTTGTTGTTATTATTATTATTATTGGAGGGAACGCAGCATCCTTGTTTGTCCTTGTTATTTGTGGAACGTCACCACTCGTCACAACAAGGCATATGAATGACAGGTATGTCTTTGATTCAGAGAGACAGGTGTGGATCTGGGGAGAGCCACCTTAACGTCTCGTACTATTGGGAAACGTCACATTTGTCGTCATGCGCTTCCCTGATTTGGGTTGTCCCCACACATGGAGACTGGATTTCCACACCTGCAGCACCATGCTTGTGTTAGAAGATCACCTAGAGGTCATGATAAGGCTGTACTAAATGTTTGATGTATGATAATAATTGATTATGCTTCTGTTATATTAATAGAAGGGGAGGGGTTATAAGAGCCCTCCCTCCTTACATTTATAGGTTCCTAGACTACAGATTAGCAATATATATTAATAGTAGAGGTTTTAGTATTGTTCCACAGTTGTTTTAGTTCTCTCTCTCTCTTTGCTTCTATGGGAAATGTGTGACTGAGACAGAGCTTTGCAGGGGGAGTGGGGGAGATAAGAGACTAGTCAAGACATTCCACAATAAATCAACTTTGGGGAGTGGACATTTATTGCCTAGCATTTAGATAACACCGAACTATATGTTTGTGCAGCTGTGGATGCATGGGCTTGGTCTGATAAGTAGATAGTAATAAACGAATGCAGTGACATCACAGAGGGTTGGCTACAAGCATGATAAAAGCAACTTGGACCTTCCCTAAAGTGCAGAACTTACTGGGAAACATGCGTGCTATGTTCCTGTTTGTCAACTTCTGTCTGCAATTGCATTAATAAAGGTTTTTGAATGATTTAATTAAATATATTGTCATAATGCTAATTTCACCAATGAGCCAATGATTGATAAGGAAACAAGGAACGAACCGTAACACTTGCCGCCCAAACTTGAATGGAACAAAAATATAGGGGCCCAGCAAACCAACCCCTTATCATCAGGCAACTTGACCTGAACATCTTGACCTGAAAGAACCCTTACCATCAGACAACCCAATATATTAATGATTGTAGTAGATGGAGTTAACTACACTGAACTACACTGATCTATTCTTTCGATTTCTTGTGAAAGAATTTGTTAGCAGTGGTCGGGTTTGAAGCTGGGTCAGGGTGGATGTGGGATGATAAGCAGGCCACGTGCATGTGGAATCAGCAAGCCTGGTGGAAAAGAATAAACATTATACGTGAATGAAAGATACATATACACAAATACTCATTGACTTCAAGCGTTGATTCATTTATGGCCAGAGAAAAGTTGCATTCACCAGCTACAGCTGAATTGTTATATAATGTATTTTACAACACACTCCGTTGTTAAGAATGCCACGGATTAAGTGATGATTGCTTTTCACACAGACAAAACTAACTCTGGGTTGACGCCAATAACGAATGCTTTGTTTTAATTATTTATCTTACATGAACAGTTTTGGGCTCCTGAGTGGCACAGCGGTCTAAGGCACTGCATCTCAGTGCTAGAGGCGTCACTACAGACCCTGGTTTGATTCCAGGCTGTATCACAACCTGCCGTGATTGGGAGTCCCATAGGGTGGCGCACAATTGGTATAGCGTCGTCCGGGTTAGGGTTTGGCCGGGGTAGGCCGTCATTGTAAATAAGAATTTGTTCTTAACTGACTTGCCTGGTTAAATAAAACAGTTAAGGTTGTCTTCAGTGTTTCCCCACCGTCATAGACTATGTCTCTTCCAAGATTGTGATCGAAAAGATACACCTGTCTAATTGTCACCCTCCGTTTAATTATGTGCAAGGATTTTTGACAAGCCCTTTTGAGTCTTACACGCTTGGTGAGCCAGGATGACTTTGAGAAATGTGTATACATCCGATGTGAATATTGCTGAAATTTTGCGTAATCAGAAACTCAAGGGAGCATGCAGATGTAATCATGCAGTTAATTAGATTTATTTCGTAACAGTTAAAACCAAATACGAAGATGAGTAACCTGAACAAGGAGAGTTTTAATAATTTAATCTTAGTTCAACAAAGGAATAATAGGACAATAAATAGTTTGTTGAATTAATCTAACAAGTCGAATGGGATGATAAATACTCTGAAACTGAAGTTTGTCAGACGTTTTCATTTAATTCTATTCTATTCCTAGTTGACCCTATCAAATCTCGGAGTAGGGTCTATTGGTCAGTTTTGAATGCAGCTAGGCCTTCATTTAGATTTTTGGGGGGTTTAACTATCACTTTGAAATTACAGGCTTTAATCTATTGTGTTACAGCCTCATAATCCAGAGTAAACGAAAGGTTTGAGAACATGTAAATCTACCTTCAATCAGACGTAGAACAATTAACAAATTATCTTGGATGTCGGCAAAAGAATCTCAAAATTTTATTCAGTCATTCATTCAAATGCTCATTCATTTATCAATTCGGTTATTACGCTTTTTTTCAGTTGGCTTCCCATTGTCAAGACAACAGAAAACACAACACAAACCAGTATAGTCCCAGGTCTGGATGAAATAATATTTGTTTAGGCCTAGTACCTGACGTCCATATCCTAAAAAAAAGACTTGGTTACACCTTCATGGGGTGTTTTTCACAGCTGACTCGGGAGAACAAAGGGTTTGGTATGTGATGTGTCTTGCAGTACTTGTTATTCTTTGACGGTTGACTTCTTCTCAAAGCCTTGTTTGTTACTGGTATGATTTAAGAGCAACAAACATGTCTGCGACTGTACTGTAATACAGTCATGAGCTCCTCTCACTGTCTTACTGTGTGCATGATTGTGTGTGTGTGACAACCATTAGATTGTTATCAGGTCACAAAAATGTCCCGATTCATTGATCCCCGTGTTTAATTTCCACAATGTCCACAGTGTCAATGTACAGGTCACAAATACAGGATAGGCATAAACTACATATTTATTTGTACAAGCATATTGTTCATTGCTGTGGCTTTTTTAGTACCTGAAACTGAATTAATTTCTTGACCATATATATATATATATATATACAGTACCAGTTAAAAGTTTGAACACACCTATTCATTCAAGGGTTTTGCTTTATTTGTACTCTGGGTCTTCCTTTCCTGTGGCTGTCCTCATGAGAGCCAGTTTCATCACAGCGCATGATGGTTTTTCCCACTGAACTTTCAAAGAAATGTTCCGCATTGACTGACCTTCACGTCTTAAAGTAAGGATGGACTGTCGTTTCTCTTTGATTATTTTGTGCTGTTCTTGACATAATATTGACTTGGTCTTTTCACCAAATAGGGTTATCTTCTGTGTACCACCCCTACCTTGTCACAACACAGGTGATTGGCTCAAACGCATTAAGAAGGAAAGAAAGTCCACAAATGAACTTTTAACAAGGCACACCTGTTAGTTGAAATGCATTCCAGGGGACTACCTCATGAAGCTGGATGGGAGAATGCCAAGAGTGTGCAAAGCTGTCATCAAGGCAAAGGGTGGCTACTTTGAAGAATCTCAATTATAAATATATTTTGATTTGTTTAACACTTTTCTGGTTACTACATGAGTCCATATGTGTTATTTCATAGTTTTGATGTCTTCACTGTTATTCTACAATGTAGAAAATAATAAAATAAAGAAAAACCCTTGAATGAGTAGGTGCTTCCAAACTTTAGACTGGTACTGTGTATGTACATTTGATATTTCTGTATTTAATTGTCATTATGGGATGATTGTGTGTAGATGGGTGAGAAAAACAATATTTCATCCATTTTGAATTCAGACTAACACAACAATGTGGAATAAGTCAAGCGGAATGAATAAGGCACTGTAGCATACCATGAACAATTTTGTGCTTAGACCTTCATGTCAACCAGATTTTCTTGATTGTCACATGTTTATCTTTCTGCCTTGATGTGTGTCACGACTTCCGCCGAGGTCGGTCCCTCTCCTTGTTCGGGCGTTTTTCGGCGGTCGACGTCACCGGCCTTCTAGCCATCCACTTTTCATGTTCCATTTGTTTTGTCTTTGTTTTACACACCTGGTTTCAATTCCCAAATTCCATGTTCATTATTTAACCCTCTGTTTTCCCCATATTTTTTTGTGCGCGATTGTTTGTTGTTCTTTGTCTGTTTATTTACGGCTGGTTATTTCGCCCGTGTTTTATTTGGGCACGTTGGATTTGTTACTTTTTCCCGTATTTTTATTAAATACGTTGTTCACTCATCTCTGTTTTCCTGCGCCTGACTTTTACACCAGCTACACACACCGGCATTGACAATGTGATACATGTGACGCAGATTAACTTTTTTTGTGTTCATGAGAGAAAGACTGACACTGATTTTGTCACATCAGTGACGCCTCTAATACATCAACACTATCAGAGAAACACATAGATACCCAATTGGTGAAACCAGGGTGACTAAAACATGATTGAGGTGTGTTCAAAGCCATTCTCATGACTATATGAGATGAACAATGAAATATTTAAGCAGAATAAAAATGTATATCTGAAGGGAGTAATTTGGTGTGTCCCATTTTCATTGTCTCTTGATAACAGACTTCCCATCACAAATAGCCAGCCCAAGACTGATATGTGGTAACATATTATAGTCACAGTCAATTTTTTTTATTCATTTAAAAAAATTAAAAATACCTCTTAATATTGATGAATTTAGACATACCTTCCTGAGATTGCTGTCTAACCTTATTAGGACCATTGTCTAGGTTTTTGTTGCCGTTCTAAACAAAGAATGTCCTGTTTAGCTTAAACCTATAAACTGTTAGTTCATTTATTTTTAACTTTAGTAACTTAAAAGGGATGTCTTTCATGTCAAGGATTGCTTTTAATTTAATTTCTTGATTAATACAGTAAAGCTAATGAAATTCTTGATAATTCATTCAAAATATGGGTAATGCTGCATTACAAAACAAAATTAAACATAAAGAAATATCAAGGTAGTGCAGTAAGTAGAAGTATAACTACATTATCCTCAAGATGTTCAATATTGGCATATTCTCCATAGCAAATAATCTTTACATAGTATTTATTGTCCAAAAATGTACAAATGAATACTATACACTTATATTCAAATAATAAATATAATTAGATTGTCTGGTAAGTTGCGCTGTCACTGTTGTCATCAGTCTTAATAGTAGTGAAGCAGGTGTCTGGTAAGTTGCGCTGTCACCGTTGTCATCAGTCTCAATAGTAGTGAAGCAGGTGTCTGGTAGGTGGCGCTGTCACCGTTGTCATCAGTCTCAATAGTAGTGAAGCAGGTGTCTGGTAAGTTGCGCTGTCACCGTTGTCATCAGTGTCAATAGTAGTGAAGCAGGTGTCTGGTAAGTTGCACTGTCACCATTGTCATCAGTCTTAATAGTAGTGAAGCAGGTGTCTGGTAAGTTGCGCTGTCACCGTTGTCATCAGTCTTAATAGTAGTGAAGCAGGTGTCTGGTAAGTTGCACTGTCACCGTTGTCATCAGTCTTAATAGTAGTGAAGCAGGTGTCTGGTAAGTTGCACTGTCACCGTTGTCATCAGTCTCAATAGTAGTGAAGCAGGTGTCTGGTAAGTTGCGCTGTCACCGTTGTCATCAGTCTTAATAGTAGTGAAGCAGGTGTCTGGTAAGTTGCGCTGTCACCGTTGTCATCAGTCTTAATAGTAGTGAAGCAGGTGTGACAAAACAACCAGACAGATTGTGAGTAGACTTGTCTTGTAGCTTATTCCACTGGAGTCAGTAGCTGTGGTTGTTGTGGCAGCAGCTGTGGTTGTTGTGGCAGCAGCTGTGGTTGTTGTGACAGCAGCTGTGGTTGTTGTGACAGCAGCTGTGGTTGTTGTGGTGGCGGTTGTAGTTGTAGTAGCTGTGGTCATTGTAGGAGAAACTGTGGTAGTCGTGAGCCCAGCTGTGGTGGCTTTGGAAGAAGTTGTGGTTGTAGTTGGAGAAGCTGTGGTTGTCGTTACAGCAGCTGTGGTTGTAGTTGAAGTACCTGTGGTGGTTGAGGCACTAACTGTGGTAGTTGTGATGCCAGCTGTGGTGGTCGTGGAGGCAGCTGTGGCTGTGGTTGCAGCTGCTGTGGTTGTTGTGGGGGTATTAGTTGTTGTGCTTTGGGCATTCCCTGATGCTGTTGTAAATTAAAGCATAGCTTTTAGAATACATTTTTGCAATTGAAAATGATAAACAATTTAAATACTAGGGGATCAACTTACCAACAATCAGATGAAGGACTGTGAGAATGTTTCTGTTCATCTTGGAAACTGTTTCCTTTTTAATCTGTAATCACAGAGACATGATTCATGTAAAGGTGAATGACACATAATTACAAACATAATGACATTGACAAATGTAATAGAGATTGGAATACTGTGGCAAGAGATCAGCAATAGTAAATGCACATGAGTATTTTTTGTCTGATATAGTGCCTGTTTTTGTTCAGCAAGTCTTGTTGCTAGGATTGCGATGGTTTTAATCAAGTCATCCACATCTTCCTCGTCTTGATATTGAATATTTTACTCATTCACAGTTTGTATTTTAAAAGTTATTTCTTAATATTTGGACCCCTATTTATTCATCTCGTTAAAGTCAAAAGGCATCTATTATGATGGAGACCTGGCTAATATGGCAGCTCAATTAAAAAATGCATACGCATTGCAGGACAGCGCATGTGTTTGTGTAAAAACTGTAAACGTATAGATTTCCTGCTGAATCTGTAGATTTACCAATAAGAATTGTATCTTTAGATGCACTGTTTTTACACATTTACCGTAACACATACACAGCACAGCAAAAAAACAAAACATTCATATCAATGACAATTAATGAACACCGTCACATTAAAACAAATGTAGTCATTAAGAGTTGAAACAGTTGTACACCTCTTCCAGCAAGTCTGCAACTATCGCCTTGAATTCCTCTTATCGGGTCAAAGCACTGTAGGTTTAAGGAGTTCTTGAAATTATTCCAAGACCAAGAGGCCGGGAAAGATAAAATGCATATTTTTTTTTTACCAAGTTCTGTTCTGGCCCTTTGGTATCTGGAATAAGAACTTCACTTGATATTATAAGAGCATAGTTGACCGAGTTCAAGGAACAGAGGTACAGAGGAAGTTTACCAGTTATTGCCTTGTCAAAATTGTACAAATACAAACTAAAACTCTGATCGTAATAAAAAGACATATAACACAATCATTGAAAACCACACTTACCCAAGAAAATGAATGGGTTATGGATGTAGTTGTTTTTTAGAGTACTCCTCAAGTGTGCTTGCTGTTCAGTATTACTCTTCAGTTGTAATGTTGTAGCTGAAATCCTCTGAAAGCTCAGTATTCTTCCAATGGTGAACCTCCAAACTCTACTTAGCTCCTCAATAGCTACAGCCTTTTATAGTTTAAATAACAACCTCAATGACATCATTATGATGAAGATTGAGGTATAAAGGAAAATGTTTGTTAACTCTTGGGGATTGCTGGGGCGCTAGCGCCCCACTCCCGACACTACCCGGTGAAATGTGAGGCGCCAAATTCAAAATCCAAAAGTTGAATTATTAAACATCCACCAATATACAAGTGTTCCATACTCATCAAAAGCTCTGTTTCTTGGCAATATCACAGCGTTGTCAGATTTCAAAAAGGCTTTACGGCGAAAGCACAACATTTGATTGTTTGAGGGTAGCACCTAACATATTTTT
>QNTS01011659.1:10766-20887 GCA_003317085.1 Hucho hucho
TCCAGGCCTAACACTAGTGTCTCCAGATATAACGCTATTGTCTCCAGATTATAACGCTAGCTGTGCTAATGTGAGTCCTAATGACAGTACCTCTATGACGTGCAACACCAGTCATGTATGGTCCATAAACTCACTGTAGTTTATCCTCCTGTATTGATGATGGCTCTCTTATGTGTCGTTATGAATACCATTCCTATCCTGGCTGTCTGTAGGCTGGTACTCTGGAGAGAGGAGAGGAGAGGAGAGGAGAGGAGAGGAGAGGAGAGGTTGAAATAACTCTCTCTCTCTCTCAATTCAATTCAATTCAATTCAATTGAAGGGGCTTTATTGGCATAGGAAACATATGTTTACGTTGCCAAAGGAAAGTGAAATAATAAACAAAAGTGAACTAAACAATAAAAAATGAACAGGAAACATGACACTCAACAAAGGTTAAGAAGAATAAAGACATTTCAAATGACATGTTATGTCTACATATGGTGTTGTAACGATGTGCAAATAGTTAAAATACAAAAGGGAAAATAAATAAGCATAAATATGGGTTGTATTTACAATGGTGTTTGTTCTTCACTGGTTGACCTTTTCTAGTGGCAACAGGTCACACATCTTGCTGCTGTGATGCCACACTGTGGTATTTCACCCAGTAGAGAACCAGAATTGTTTTTTTTTTTTAATTATTTTTGGGTCTGTGTAATCTGAGGGAAATATGTGTCTCTAATATGGTCATACATTTGGCAGGAGGTTAGGAAGTGCAGCTCAGTTTCCACATCAGTTTGTGGTCAGTGTGAAAAAAGCCTGTCTTCTATTGAGATCCAGGTCTGCATTTCTCAATAGCAAGGCTATACTCACTGAGTCTGTACATAGTCAAAGCTTTCCTTAAGTTTGGGTCAGTCTCAGTGGTCAGGTTTTCTGCCACTGTGTACTCTGTTTAGGGCCAAATGGCATTCTAGTTTGCTCAGATTTTTTTGTTAACTCTTTCCAATGAGTCAAGTAATATATATATTTTTTTTCATGATTTGGTTGGGTCTAATTGTGTTGCTGTCTTGAGGCTATGTGGGGTCTGTTTGTATTTGTGAACAGAGCCCCAGGACCAGCTTTCTTAGGGGCTCTTAGGGGACTCCAGGTTCATCTCTCTGTAGGTGATGGCTTTGTTATGGAAGGTTTGGGAATTGCTTCATTTTAGGTTGTTGTAGAATTTAACAGCTCTTTTCTGGATGTTGATAATTAGCGGGTATCGGCCTATTTTTGCTCTGCATGCATTATTTGGTGTTTTAAGTTTTTACACAGAGGATGTTTTTGCTGAATTCTGCATGCAGAGTCTCAATTTGGTGTTTGATCAAATATGAGAATTCTTGGTTGGTGAGCGGACCCCAGACCTCACAACCATAAAGGGCATAAAGGGTTCTTTAACTGATTCAAGTATTTTTAGCCAGATCCTAATTGGTATGTCAAATTGTATGTTTCTTTTGATGGCATAGAATGCCTTCTTTGCCTTGTCTCTCAGATCGTTCACAGCTCTGTGGAAGTTACCTGTGACGCTGATGTTTAGGCCAAGGTATGTATAGTTTTTATATGTGCTCTAGGGCAACGTTGTCTAGATGGCATTTGTACTCATGGTCTTGGCAACTGGACCTTTTTTGGAACACCATTATTTTAGTCTTACTGAGATTTACTGTCAGGGCCCAGGTCTGACAGAATATCAAGGTGCTGCTGTAGGCCCGCCTTGGTTGGGGACAGAAGCACCAGATCATCAGCAAACAGTAGACATTTGACATCAGATTCTAGTACGGTGAGGCCTGGTGCTTGCTTGCTTTCTGTCTGTCTCTCTGTCTGTCTCTCTGTCTCTCTCTCTCTCTCTCTCTCTCTCTCTCTTTTGATCTCCAGGAAGAAGGATAGGTTGATCTGGTATGTCTTCACTGTGGTTAGTCAGTCAGTCAGCGGCCAGCATAGAAGGATGAAAAACAGAATGGACACAGGACAGGGTATTACATAGGCCCTCAGGCAAGAACTGGCCTGTCTATGCTGTTATAGACAGAGAGATGGATATGAGGCCCTGGGGGTCAGAACAGGCCTGTCTATGCTGTTATAGACAGAGAGATGGATATGAGGCCCTGGGGCCAGAACAGGCCTGTCTATGCTGTTATAGACAGAGAGATGGATATGGCTATATATCAAAGGCCCAGCACGATGTTTGTGTGCGTGCCTGCGTGTTTGTTTGTGTGCGGGCGTGTTTGTGTGTGTGCATCTGTGTGTGTGTGTGTGTGTGTTTGCGTAGGTGTCTGTGCCTCTTTGGTACCTGTGGGTGTGTGAGGGGGGAGGGCTTCCCCTGACACCTACATGGCCCAACAAGCTCTCACCGTCTCATTGCAGAATTAAATGTTTATTCACGTTTCTCCAAACGTCACGTTTGGAAGTTGTTCCAAACGTCAAATTGTGTATTGTTTTTGACACCCTGGGTTGACTCCTCCACATTTCGATGTTGCTCCATATGTAACGTTTTGAAGGTTAAACCATTCTGTTTAGGCACTTATTCCTAATGGTTAAGGTAAGGGTTAAGAAAAACCAGTGTCCACCATTGGGATCGAACACGCAACCTTCTGATTACGCCCATTTTTCACCTCCCCGTCCACAACGCCCTAGCAATAACCCAAGCCTACTTGATGGTAATAGGGCTTCACTGTTGCCCCTAGTGGCCGGTTCTGAAGGGATTTCCCGACCTCCTCAGGACATGGATAGACGTCCAATTTCCAAGTCACTGTTGAGCGATCTGCCTGATCTGACCATCTATCATAGGCAAACAGTCCAGCCCAGAGCACATTCATCCACCCTGCTCCTACCAGCCAAGGCTGACACTGTTTCTGTGACTTTATGTTCCTCTCTGGACGCTACAGGAGGGCTAGTGTCACTGGCTGCCAGGCATAGGGGTGTGTGTGTGTGTGAACACGTGTGCGTGTGTGTGTGTGTGTGTGTGTGTGTGTGTATGTGTGTGTGTGTGTGTGTGTGTGTGTGTTAGTGTGTGTGTTAGTGTGTTTGGTAGGAGAGGAGGAAACCTCAGCAGAACTAGCAGCTAACAGGCACAGTAATGGTAGTGTGTGTTTTACGGTTCAGAGAAGGTGTCAGAGCAGAGAAGGTGTCAGAGCAGAGAAGGTGTCAGAGCAGAGAAGGTGCCAGAGAAGAGAAGGTGTCAGAGCAGAGAAGGTGTCAGAGCAGAGAAGGTGTCAGAGCAGAGAAGGTGTCAGATCAGAGAAGGTGCCAGAGAAGAGAAGGTGTCAGAGCAGAGAACGTGTCAGATTAGAGAAGGTGTCAGATCAGAGAAGGTGCCAGAGAAGAGAAGGTATCAGAGCAGAGAAGGTGTCAGATTAGAGAAGGTATCAGATCAGAGATGGTGGCTGTGGGGTTGAGAGCAAAACCACATGAGTGACCAAGGATAACCACACCGTACGCCCTTTCTCCTTCTCTCAGTTCAGGACAGTCAGGACTCCTATCATAGGTATCATAAATAACCATTGGTTTTGCTGTCGGTCTCAGATCCCCGGTGACTTTACATAAATGCCACCTCTTTGATGACTGAAAGCTGTTTTATGTGTCAGCTACACAACCACTCTGTCTGCTACTTCTGCCGCTATGATGATATGACATCTAAGGCTTTCAATTACACGTGTCACACGGATAGGGCTACACGAATGCACGTGCGCACACACACACACACACACACACACACACCCCTGATTATTGACTGCAGACACCTCGACCTTCTCTCTAAGTGTGTGTACGTTTACCGACTTCCTGTGCGTGTGTGTGTGTGTACCTTTTTAATTCCCTTAACTAAAAGTCAACCGTCAGACAGTATCGAGCCGACTTAAAGGTGAAAGAGACATGACATTCCATCAATAATAAACCATAAAGCACTGAGCGTCATCCAGCCGCATGTTAACTGTCAGCCCACAGACCCACAGGAAGCTCACAGGCCCTGTAGAAGCTGATGAGTGGTGAGCCCTCGGGCACAAAATGGCTCCTGAGCTTAACGGCTGCTTCTCACTATAGCTGTTGGGTCATGTTAACTGTCAGCCCACTGAGTGTTGAAGCTGATGTGTGGTAAGCCCTCGGGCACAAAATGGCTTCCGAGCTTCACCTAAGGCAATTGGTGGTTGGGTTGCGGTGTGGCTGCTGTGTGGGTGATCTGAGGATGCTTGGCCACACTATACATTCAATTGTTTTTTAAATGAAGTATTGTACAAACCAGTGGAATAACAAAGTGTTTGCGTTAATCTATAAATAACTAATAAGATACATTTTTGTAAGAAATATGTGAGAAATACCTGGAAAAAGTTCATTTCATGCTATTATCATATAATACTGTTAGAATTATATACTGTTAGAACACCGACCATAAGGAGCGACAGAGGGTAGTGCGTACGGCCCAGTACATCACTGGGGCCAAGCTTCCTGACGTCCACGACCTACAGTACCAGGCGGTGTCAGAGGAAGGCCCTAAAAATTGTCAAAGACTCCAGCCACCCTAGTCATAGACTGTTCTCTCTGCTGCCGCACAGCAAGCGGTACCCGGAGCGCCAAGTCTAGGTTCCAAAGGCTCCTTAACAGCTTCTACCCCAAAAGCCATAAGACTGCTGAACAATTAATCAAATGGCCACCCGGACTATTTACATTGACCCCCTTCCTACACTGCTGCTCCTCGCTGTTTATTATCAATGCATAGTCACGTTACCCCTACCTAACTAACCTGTACTCCCGCACAGTGACTCGGTACAGGTACCCCCTACATATAGACTCGTTATTGTTATTTTATTGTGTTACTTTTTAGATTTACTTTTATTTTTTTACTTTAGTTTATTTAGTAAATACTTTCTGAACTCTATTTTCTTTGAACTGCGTTGTTGGTTAAGGGCTTGTAACTCCGCATTTCACGGTAAGGTCTACACCTGCTGTATTCGGCGCATGTGACAAATACAATTTGATTTGATTTGATTTGACCCTGAAATATTTAAGCAGTGCATGGTGACTGAAAGAATTGACTGACCAAAATCTATGGATAGGTAGGCTGGCCTACATCTTATTTCTTTAATATGAAGAAATAGACGGCAACAAATATTTCAGGGTCAAATCAATTCAAATCAAATCCAATTTCATTTGTCATATAAATGAAACGTGCAGGAAGAGGAACTGTGCTCAACAACCTTTTCTCAAACTCCACAGATACAGACAGACACACACACGAACACATGCATGAGCCCACGCAAGTACGCACGAGCACACACACACACACACACACACACACACACACACACTGGTTGTGTGTCAGGGCTTATAGACCCTGGGGCTGTGTATCGTGCCAAGATGACAGAGTATTAGTACATTTCAGAAACATACACACCACCACAGAGAGAGAGAGAGAGAGAGAGAGAGAGAGAGTAGGGTGACAGTCGGAGCTGTTGAAAGTTCACATGATCCAAACAAAGGAAAATGAAAATGTTATTACAGAATGGAGAAGAGCTCACTGAAAGAGACTAGACAATCTCTCTCTCTCTCTCTCTCTCTCTGTCTCTGTCTCTGTCTCTGTCTCTGTCTCTGTCTCTCTGTCTCAATTCAATGTAAGGTCTTCATTGGCATGGGAAACATATGTTAACGATGCCAAACCAAGTGAAGTAGATAGTAAACAATACAAATGAACAGCAAACATTACACTCACAAAAGTAAAAAAAAAATAAAGACATTTCAAAAGTACAAAAGGGAAAATAAATAAACATAAATATGGGTTGTATTTACAATGGTGTTTGTTCTTCACTGGTTGCCCTTTTCTTGTGGCAACAGGTCACAAATCTTGTCTGCTGTGATAGCACACTGTGGTATTTTACCCAGTAGATATGAGAGTTTATCAAAATTGAGTTCATTTTTGAATTCTTTGTAGATTTGTGTAATCTGAGGGAAATATGTGTCTCTAATGTGGTCATACATTTGGCAGGATGTTAGGAAGTAAAGCTCAGTTTCCACCTCATTTTGTTTGAAGTGTGCACATAGCCTGTCTTCTCTTGAGTGCCAGGTCTGCCTATACGGTGGCTCTGCTCACTGTCTGTACATAGTCAAATCCTTTCTTACGTTTGGGTCAGTCACTGTGGTCAGGTATTCTGCCACTGTGTGCTCTCTGTTTAGGGCCAAATAGCATTCTAGTTTGCTCTGTTTTTTTTGTACATACTTTCCAATGTGTCAAGTAATTCTCTTATTGTTTTCTCATGATTTGGTTGGGTCTAATTGTGTTGCTGTCCAACGTGCTCTGTGGGGTCTGTTTGTGTTTGTGAACAGAGCCCTAGGACCAGCTTTCTTAGGGGTAGTATTCTCCAGGTTCATCGCTCTGTAGATGATGGCTTTGTTATACTCTTAAGGATCCGCCCCTTTTTTTTTTGCCTAAAATGACATACCCGTATCTAACTGCCTGTAGCTCAGGCCCTGAAGCAAGGATATGCATATTATTGATACCATTTAAAAGGAAACAAACTTTGAAGTTTGTGGAAATATGAAATTATTGTAGGAGAATATAACACATTAGATCTGGTAAAAGAAGATACATAGAAAAAAACAACCTTTTTGTTGTATTTTTTTGTACCGTCATCTTTGAAATGAAGGAGAAAGGCCATAATCTATTATTCCAGCCCAGGCGCAATTTAGATTGTGGCCACTAGATGGCAGCAGTGCATGTGCAAAGTTTCAAGCTGATTCAATGAACCATTGCATTTCTGTTCAAAATGTTGTATCAAGACTGCCCAAATGTGCCTAATATGTTTATTAATAACTTTTCAAGTTCATAACTGAACTCTCCTCAAACAATAGCATGGTATTCTGTCACTGTAATAGCTACTGTAAACCGTCCCGTGGGACACCCACCAATCCTGTAGACGTTAATGGCTCTTTTCTGGATTTTGATAATTAGCGCATATGGGCCTAGTTCTGCTCTTCTTATTTGGTGTTTTAAGTTATACACAGAGAATATTTTTGCCGAATTCAAGAGTCTCAAGTTTGTGTTTTTCCCATTTTGTGAATTATTGTTTGGTGAGTGGACCCCATTCCTCACAACTATAAAGGGCAATGGGTTCTATAACTAATTCAAGTATTTTTTTGCTAGATCCTAATTGGCATCTCAAATCTTTGGGAAATCCATTATTTTTGTCTTACTGAAATTTACTGTCAGGGCCCAGGTCTGACAGAATCTGTGCAGAAGATCTAAGTGCTGCTGTAGGCCCGCCTTGGTTGCTGACAGAAGCACCAGATCATCAGCAAACACTAGACATTTGATTACCAATTCTAGTAGGGTGAGGCCGGGTGCTGCAGACTGTTCTATTAGGGTGTGCGGGGTCAATACATCGTCTGACATAATACATCAATAGACGAGAACAGCTCAATAGACAGAACTACATAACATTTTTTTAAAGGCTTACGTAGCCTACATATCAATGCATACACACAAACTATCTAGGTAAAATAGGGGAGAGGTGCTGTGTTGTGAGGTGTTGCTTCATCAGTTTTTTTGAAACCAGGTTTGCTGTTTATTTGAGCAATATGAGATGGAAGGAAGTTCCTTGCAAAAAGGGCTCTATGTAATACTGTACGCTTTCTTAAAAGTTTTGGGATTTTGGGACTGTGAAAAGACCCCTGGCACTGAAATCTAACAGTACCGCTCCCACAATCTTCTTATTATCAATTTCTTTCAATCAATCATCCGTCATTTGTATCAGTGTAGTACATGTTGAGTACCCTTATCTATAAGCATGCTGAAAGTCTGTTGTTAATTTGTTTACAGAGAAATAGTGTTGTATTTGGTCAAACACAATTCTTTCCAACAGTTTGCTAAGAGCTGGCAGCGAGCTTATAGGTCTGCTGTTAGAACCAGTAAAGGCTCTTTGGTAGCAGAATAACTTTGGCTTCCCTCCAGGCCTGAGGACAAAGACTTTCCTCTAGGCTCAGATTAAAAATATAAGAGATAGGACTGGCTATAGAGTCAGCTACCATCCTCAGTAGATTTCCATCTAAGTTGTCAATGCCAGGAGGTTTGTCATTATTGATCGATAACAATCGTTTTCCCAGCTCTCCCACACTAACTTTAGAAAATTCTAACTTGCAATTCTTTTCTTTTGATATTTGTTTTTTCTATGCATGAATACAATTGCTCACTGTTCATTGTTGGCATTTCCTGCCTGTTGTTTCATAGTTTCACAAATCAAAAGATGTGGAACTCAGTCCGCGTTGCACCTTGGTCCAGTTCTTTACACGACGATCGTGACACTGGTAGGTTGATTAATAACCTTAACCAGATTACAGGTACTGGTTACAGTGAGAAGCTTCCTCTTGAGCGGACAGCTTGATGAAAACCAGTCAATATTCAGTTCCCCAAGAAAGTAGACCTCTCTGTTTACATCACATACACTATCAAGCATTTCACAGATATTATTTAGAAACTGACTGTTCGCACTTGGTGCCCTACAGCAACACCCAAAAAGAAAATGCTTTAGATGTGCCAAGTGCTAACAGTCAGAATTTAAATAATATGTGTGAAATGCTTGATAGTGTATGTGATGTAAACAGGGGTCAACTTTCTTTTCTTCTACATCTACCACCATGCATTTTCTCTCTCTTTCTTTCTCTCTCTCTCTCTCTCTTTCTCTCTCTCTCATTCTCTAATTTTTCTGTTAGAGGATAATACACCAGTCATGTTTTGTATACATCTACCACCATGTTATTCTATACTGCCTTTTGCATCCCTTTGATATTTTAAGTCGAAAGTGTGCAGAAATATTTAATTTTAAACGCCTGTTATATTAATTGAATTTCCCTTTAATATAGACCACATGAACAAATTCTATCAATCCAGTATTTATATGAATAAAGAGGAAGGAAGGATTTTGAGATGTCCCTCTGTTTATACTCTGACTTCTAGCAAGATGTTCACTTACTTAACCCTCCAGTCGTCCTCATATGGTGTGTAGAGCCGGCGTCCTCCGGGTCACCCTGTCCCGTCCTGACTAAAGGCCCAATGTGAGCAAGTGCGACAGTATGCGTGTGAGCAGCCTTTGCAGATGTATCTCTTACACCTGCAGCACACCGTGTGTGTCTTGGAGTCCTTCTTGGGCGGGCAGAGCTGACACCTCTTCCTCTTACTTGCCCCCAGGGCCGGGGCAGCGTGCGGGTCAGCGGCGGGCTCCTGGCGCTGTTGATCAGGAGCCGCCGTAGCACTCCGTAGGACTTTGACAAGCGCCGACGCGGCTTCGGTGCGGGGCAGATGCCGCCGTCTTTGGATCAGCGGCTCAACAAGCGCCTTTCCCAGCTGCTCGAGGTACACCCTGCGCTTGTTGCGCTTCCGAGGCATCCAGTCAGGCTTGGTCTCTCTCCATATGACAAAGGTGTTGTAGGAGGACACGTCGAGGATGTTGTGGAAGACGACCAGGGGCCAGCGGGCAGTCATCTGCCTGCAGCTGTACGTGCCGACCACCTTGTCTAGGTTGTCCACGCCGCCCTTGTTGCAGTTGTAGTCTAGGATAACGGCCGGCTTCCTGTGGCGGCGATCGCTGACTTCGGCCTCTGTGTGTAGCGTGCTCAGAAGTAGCACGTTCTTGTTTTTCTTCGCCAGGTAGGACACTAGAGTGGCGGTGGGCGTGAAGGCAAACCTGGAGGACAGGACCTGTCTGCCCTTGGACTCGAGCAGCGCGGGCGGCAGCTCGGCCTTGTTCTTTCTCACCGTGCCCACCACGGTGAGGTTCCTTTCGAGGAGCCGCTGGCCCAGTTCGTAGGAGGTGAAGAAGTTGTCACAGGTGACGTTGCGACCGCTCAGTCCTGTTGTCAGATCGAGGACGACTCGCATCCCCTGGTTCTTCTCGGGGCCCCCGTTGGCCGCCTTGCCGGTGTACACTTGCATCTTCCAAGCGTAGCTGGACTTGGCGTCGCAGGCCACCCAGGACTTGATGCCGTATTTCGCTGGCTTGCTGGGAATGTACTGACGGAAAGGACAGCGGCCTGTTGGAAAGGGGAGAAGAGATTAGCCTGTCGTCACTGTCTCAGTGGGGCCAAGGGCCTTTTTCTATGTTACACACGCTGCTACTGCTGCTACTGCTGCTGCT
>QNTS01011661.1:7001-22981 GCA_003317085.1 Hucho hucho
GTCTGACCAGCAGTACTGTTTCCTTCAGTAGAGTTCTACTACTGTCTGACCAGCAGTACTGTTTCCTCCAGTAGAGTTCTACTACTGTCTGACCAGCAGTACTGTTTCCTCCAGTAGAGTTCTACTATTTATTTATTTAACCTTTTATTTTATCAGGGAGTCATACTGAGACCAAGGTCTCTTTTACAGATGAGCCCCGAATTACAGAAATGACAGAAAAGACACACATCACTACAAAATGCAAGCAGAAAGAAAAACAAATCAGCTGTCTGAATTACCCCTAGAAACACCAGAACATCACATTCATCAGTAATAAGGTCCTCAATCAGCTGTCTGAATTACCCTAGAGACACCAGAACATCACATTCATCAGTAATAAGGTCCTCAATCAGCTGTCTGAATTACCCTAGAAACACCAGAACATCACATTCATCAGTAATAAGGTCCTCAATCAGCTTTCTGAATTACCCTAGAGACACCAGAACATCACATTTAACAACATGTTGAAGATTATTCCACGAATAAGGTGCAAGAAAATTAATTAACTCATTAGAGACCAAAGGAATTTCCAGAGATGACCATCCCTGAGACCATGGGTGGTGAATCGTATGTCTCAAGTTTAGTAAAGACATTAGGTACAGTGGGACTTTTTGTAAAAGGGCTTTATAAATTAAAACATAGCACTGTATTCAACCTACGTGACATCAAAGGGGGCCAACCAACTTTCTGGTAGAGAATGCAGTGATGAATACAAAACCTTTTGCCTGTAATAAATCGCAGTGCGCTGTGATAAACTGCATCTAACGGCTTTAATGAAGTGGCAGCTGTGTTCACGTAGATGATGTCGACACCATTTTTATTCTCAGTTTCTTTACTAACTCGTCAATATTAGTGGTTAATTTGTAAATCGGGAGGTGCCGGGGTTGTGCCGAAGATCTCCCCCCTGACAGAATCCCCCCCACCCTTCACGTGAACGCGCACACACTCAATCCTTCATTTCTGCGACTTGCTTGCTAGTTGAGACTTCTGCTCTTCACTCCGTTGTCCGTTTAGCCTACATTTCACTGATCTTAGTAGCAGAAAGCATGTTTTATTTGTGTCCTTCAAGGCAGCTGTCAATGACCACGTTAGGCTGCGTTTCATTTTATATGGCGGTTTGATCGCGGGGGAGGCGCTAGTAATGTCTGCAGTTTTCGGGTTGGCTATTTGTTTCAAGTGTATTAGTCTATAAATAAATCTCTTTTACAAAATTGGTCATCTCTCCCATGTCTTATTCCACTAGTAGTTGTTCTGAAATATTTATTGCTTGCCTCCATTTTACTCCCTCTATGTTTAATACAACACACATACATTCATTATTCATTTCGGTTGCCTATCCTGACATGAAGTTTGTTCTATAGAAAGTATTTGACTCTGATGTGTGCCACAAAGTATTCGACTGCTGACCCCCCCCCCCCCCCCCCCCTTCTATCTTGGGACTGCAAGGCCTGGCACACTTCAGTCATTTTGGTAGCTCTGTCGACCAGTAGTGTGTGCCACAGAAAGTATTTGGGGGGGGGGGGGATTTCGGCCATTCTAATACTTTCTGTGGCACACACTACTGATTATGAAGTGTGCCAGGCCTTGCAGTCCCAAGATATAAGGTGGGGGAGAATTTAGGCAGGCAAGGAAATGGCCTTGCCGAAATTCTCCCCCCTTCTAATTTCCTTAATTTTGTCATCAGAGTCAAATACTTTCTATAGAACAAACTTCATGTCAGGATAGGCAACCGAAATGAATAATGAATGTATGTGTGTTGTATTAAACAGAGGGAGTAAAATGGAGGCAAGCAATAAATATTTCAGAACAACTACTAGTGGAATAAGACATGGGAGAGATGACCAATTTTGTCAAAGAGATTTATTTATGGACTAATACACTTGAAACAAATAGCCAACCCGAAAACTGCAGACATTACTAGCGCCTCCCCCACGATCAAACCGCCATATAAAATGAAACGCAGCCTAACGTGGTCATTGACAGCTGCCTTGAAGGACACAAATAAAACATGCTTTCTGCTACTAAGATCAGTGAAATGTAGGCTAAACGGACAATGGAGTGAAGAGCAGAAGTCTCAACTAGCAAGCAAGTCGCAGAAATGAAGATTTGAGTGTGTGAGCGTTCACGTGAAGGGGGGGGGGGGGTTCTGGCAGGGGGGAGATCTTCAGCACAACACCGGAGCAAAACAGTCCAAAATGGAGAGGTGCCGGACCGTGGGCAATATGCTTTTTAAGAGACAGCGTTTTCATCTATTCAGATATTTGTAAGCACGGACACGATCACCATGGACAACACCCAAAGTACATATGTTTAAATCATCAAAGTTATTTTTATGCGCTCTAGAGAACAACATATACTTAGTTTTACCTGCATTCAATACTAATTTCAGGTCAAGTGTTTCTGTAATACAATGAAGGCAGACTGTAGTTCAGATAGAGCCTGGTCAACCGTGGGGGCAATAGCAAGAGTATCATCAACATACAAGTGCAGGTTACAATTCTTTACAGACAAGTCGATATTGTTTATACTGTATTATAATATACAGTACCAGTCAAAAGTTTGGACACTCCTACTCATTCAAGGGTTTTTCTTTATTTTAACTTTTTTCTACATTGTAGAATAATAGTGAAGACATCAAAACTATGAAATAACACATGTGGAATAATATAGTAACCAAAAAAGTGTTAAACAAATCAAAATATATTTTTAGATTCTTCAAAGTAGCCACCCTTTGCCTTGATGACAGCTTTGCACACTCTTGGCATTCTCTCAACCAGATTCACCTGGAATGCTTCTCCAACACTCTTGAAAGAGTTCCCACATATACTAAGCACTTGTTGGCTGCTTCTCCTTCACTCTGCGGTCCGACTCATCCCAAGCCATCTCAGTTAGGTTGAGGTCGGGTGATTGTGGAAGCCAGGTTATCCTTCTCGACCATTGGTGACTCAGACCGCCTTCTCGTGACTATTTGCACTTGGACTGGATAGGCAACAATGATAAGCAGAATATTAGCACTGCGTGTGCAGAGCAGCAAGGGTTCTGTTCTCTAGCAGTGGAAAAGACGCTCAACACCTAGCACATGCAGCATACATCAGCTGGTGAGCAAGCATTGAGTGTAGACAGGCAGGCTCGTCTGTGGCTCCGCCTCAGCCTCCAAACATACGCTACACATCAGGAAATCCTCTTGTTTCCCACAAAACACCAGTCACCAGCCTAGTCTTTACCTTTGCCTTGTTAAGAAACACAAACTGCTTTATGAAATGTAAAACAACACTAGTGTGGAGTTTAATGGTAAATAGCTAGACTGTTGTTTGTCTCTCTTTTCCCTTGAGGACCGAGAAATAGGCTGTCTTTGAATTTGTTGTCTCGCTCCAACCTCCCACTTTCCCCCCTGCATCCCATAGCCAGGTTCTGACAAGTCTCAGGTTAAACGAAAATTACAGACGTAACCTTCTTCTTACTGAAGTATGTTGTTAATTTTCTGTGAATTTGCTACATAACGTTCCTGTAGATTTAAAACCATGATTTGGTCAACACCAGTAATAGCCTATGGAGCGTTGATGATGCCTGCTATGAAAGTATCAGCCTGTCCCTATTTCACTGTCAGCTGCTGTGTGAGTGAGCCACTCGCACTCCCTCTCCCCATTGTGCTCACAGAGGAGGGAGAGATGCATTATGAGAAGAAACAAGCGTATGACCTTTGCTCAAATGCAATTGTGGGAAAAATACAGTTTTCAAAGCAACTACTGTTGTTCTAGTTACAGAGAGCTTTTTGTGAGTGCCACTTCACAACCGGAGTAGGCTGTAGCCTAGTATGGTTTTGATGCACCCGCAGAGTGGGGCAGAGCATGCCATTTGCAGTGAATAGGTAACCTAGGCCTATTGCTAGAAAGTCTTTGTAGGACATAAGCCTACATTTTACTGATAGATTAATCAATTAGCCAACGTGGCTACATAGCAACAATATCATATTTAGAGTTAGCAATCTAGCTAAGTGTTTTGAGTTCCCACTTCCTCAGGTGGTGTATAATATTAGCCACAGGCCAATATGCAAAAAGATGGCGGCAAATTCTCTGAAGAGCAAAAAATGTATCTGATAATTCTGGATTCTATTTTGACAGGTTGCACATCAATATAAATCAGCATTTCCTGGATATGTTAGATGAAATGGCTTACTTTTTTAATCATAGCCTACCATCTCAGTTGTCCTACTTGTCTCTGGAAGAAAATTGTCTGTTTTTTTATTGTTGTATTTATTGTTATCGCGCAAAATAATAAATCATTATTTTGCTATATAAAAGTATTATATATTGCGCTAATTTCCCTAATGTGGACATTTCTAGTTATTCTGCGTTTGTGAGGCCGATTGGATGTACTGCCAAATTCTCTAAAACGACGTTGGAGCCAGTTCATGGTATAGAAATTAACATTACATTCTCTGGCAACAGCTCTGGTGGACATTCCTGCAGTCAGCATGTCAATTGCACGCTCCCTGAACTTGAGGCATCTGTGCCATTGCGTTGTGTGACAACTGCACATTTTATTATCCCCAGCACAAGGTGCACCTGTGTAATGATTATGCTGTTTAATTAGCTTTTTGATATGCCACACCTGTCAGGTGGATGGATTATCTTGGCAAAGGAGAAATGCTCACTAACAGGGATGTAAACAAATTTGTGCACAAAATCAGAGAGAAATAAGCTTTTTGTGCATATGGAACATTTTTGGGATTTTTTTTTTCAGCTCATGAAACATGGGACCAACACTTTACATGTTATGTTTATTTTTGTTCAGGATATATATATTTTGCAAGCTCTCATTTTCACCACAAAACTGAGTGATATTACACATCCTTTTTTTTTTTTTACCTCAGATTGGTGATATTAATGTGAACCGTTATAGTCCTCACGGTGACCCTAAATTGTTTTTTTTTAAACCGATTCATATCTTTGGTTAAGTACCATTGATTTTTCATACGCGACTCTCCGTGGCAGCGCTGTTGTCATTTTCAAACTCAAATGGCATGGAAAAATCAGCTCATTATAAAAGTAGTTGGCCACAAACAAATAGTCGGATTTGACAGTCAAGCTATCAGTCAAATGAGAGCCAACACCTGTCCCTATTTAGAACTACCAGTGGAGAGATGATTTGTTGAAATTATCCCATCAGAAAAGTATTGCGTTTCCTTTTTCGTATTGACCATATGCTGTAAGAATTGTCCCAGAAGGAGACGACCACTACTGGTTGTGTAGTGTATATATTTAGAATACCCTTTTGTGGTTTGTCTGTTTAATAGAGTAGCAGCAGTTCCATTGATTTCAATACAATATCTATATGTGTGTGATTCATTTGCATGTGTAAAGGACATCACACTGCTTGCTTAGCGAGTACCACTTCCTCTCAATTCGACCCATACCTGGCGTTGAACTTGGGACCTCTGCCTCACAAACACACGTGACCGCCCTCCTCAAGCATCTTTGCCGATCGCCCCATCTCGAAAGCTAACTAATGAGGCGAGGAGTACGTTGATGACAGGAAGTCATCTGACAGGAAGTCATCTGAGACACCTGTATGTGTAGAGAGTCATTTTTATGTCACGTTTTCAAATTATAACAACCTATTTCAGTATATTGATTATGAATTTGGTGTTTTGACACTGGGTTATACATTCAAGTTATGTTTTTTGAAAATATATGATTTCAACAGGGTTCTATTTAACCCTGAAAGTGCCAATGGGTCAAAATGTCATTTTGAAACCCTTTTGTTTTTATCCTTCTGAAATTGTAGGACTTTGTTAAGGAACTAGTTATCACAAAAAACACTTTACCATGTCTGTTAGTATGGAGGAATGAGAAATAATCTCTCTGTATACTAGTGGTGCTGAGCTGAAAATGTGGACTCAATAGTAAACCAAATTGACACAGAGGTAGATGTACAGAGCTGTGAAAAGGTATTTGCCCCTTTTTTTAATTTTCTCCACTTTTGGATATTTTGGATACTGAATGTTATCAGATCTTCAACACAAAACCTAATATTAGATAAAGGGAACCTGAGTGAACAAATATCACAACAATTACTTATTTCATAAACAAAGTTATGCAACACCCAATGCCCCTGTGTGAAAAATACATTTCCCCCTTTACACTCAATTACTGGTTGTGCCACCTTTAGCTGCAATGACTCCAACCAAATGCTTTCTGTAGTTGTTGATCAGTTTCTCATGTCGCTTTGGAGGAACTTTTGCCCACTCTTCCATGCAGAACTTTTGTGGGTTTTGTCAAGCATGAACTGCTCGTTTCAAGTTGGGATTAGGTCTGGACTTTGACTAGGCCATTCCAAAACATCAAATGTGTTGCTTTTTTGTCATTTTCATGTAGACTTGATTGTGTGTTTTGTATTATTGTCTTGCTGTGTGACCAAGCTGTGCTTCAGCTCACAGACAGATGGCCTGATATTCTCCTATAGAATTCTCTGTTACAGACCAGCATTTATGGTTCCTTTTATTAAGGCAAGATGTCCAGGTCCTGAGGCAGCAAAGCATCCCCAAACCATCACACTACCACCACCATACTTGACCGTTGGTACAAGGTTCTTACTGTGGAATGCAGTGTTTGGTTTTGGCCAGGCATAATGGGACCCATTTCGTCTAAAAAGTTATACTTTGACTCATCTGTCCATAGAACATTCTTCCAAGAGTCTTGATGATCATCCAGGTGCTTCCAGGTGCTTTTTGGCAAACTTGAGTCAACCTTTTGGATGAGAAGGGTCCCATTATGTCTGCCAAAAACCAAACACTGCATTCCACAGTAAGAACCTCATACCAACGGTCAAACGTGGTAATGGTAGAGCACGGATAGTGGGTTCAATTCCTGGGACTAACCATACTTAAAATGGATGCAGTCACTTCTATAAGTCATAAGGCGCTTTGGATAAAAGCGTCTGCTAAATGGCATATATTATTTTAAAATTATTACTATGTGCCCATCCTCCCCAGTTAAGGTGCCACCAGCTGCCCGTGGTAGACATTGGTATTGCCCTTTTTAAGCAAAAAAAACAAGGTAAAAAGCCACTGAACGAGCCCCAAAACGTGCTACAGTTTATTGATTTTGATAATAGTCCAGAAATCTTGCCCGGCCTACTATAGTGGATCCATTTCTAAACAGTTACAGCAGGCATGATGCAAACAGGGAGCTAGTTTACCACAGGAGCCGCTGCACCGCTTTGTGTGCGTCACTGTGTGTACTGCCTCCATTATGGTGTTGTATGCGCTTTGTAGCGCCACCTGCTCGATGTTTGTTCCACTACACCTTGTTAACTGCATTTATTCTATGGTACTTTCTTCTGTGCTCCATTGGGATCAGTTGACCACATTTCATCACAGGAACATGTACTCCGGGGTATCTCTAGCCATCCTTGTTGTGTCTGCCTGCGAAAGCATTGTCTGTAAGTCTAACATGTTTTCTGTATGTTCGTCTTGCTATATCAGAAGTAATTTTTTACAGAGGATGTTGTTTGGGTTTTATGTCAGTTGTTTTGCTGAGTAGCAGCTTGCCTATTAAATCAGACTGTGATACCAATTCTTGGGATTCAGTCTGAAACAAAGCACTTCAAAACCGTGGAAAGTTTCCTTACAAGCCAGAATGTTGAATATAATTACATTTTGAACTTACTCTACCGGTTGTCTGTGCAGTTGGTCCTTCAGTGGGTTAAAATTTGAAACCAAATATCTACAGGAAAGTATTATTTACCCAACTTTCTTAGAGCGAGGCGCCGGAACTGGAGTTGACATTTCTATGACCTGACACATGCGCAAAACCACGTAAATGCCTGCAAGACTGTGGGTGGTATGCATCGCCTGCAAGACTGCGGGTGGTATGGATCGCCTGCAAGACTGCGGGTGGTATACATCGCCTGCAAGACTGCGGGTGGTATACATCGCCTGCAAGACTGCGGGTGGTATACATCGCCTGCAAGACTGCGGGTGGTATGCATCGCCTGCAAGACTGAGGGTGGTATGGATCACCTGCAAGACTGCGGGTGGTATGCATCGCCTGCGTGTACCACCGTCTTGTGCACATGCGTTAGGTCACGAGCAAAGAAATCTTGATTGCCACAAACAGAAACCTGAGTTTTGAAGTCTGTTTAATTATGCTTTCCTGTGGATATTTTGTCTCAAATTTCAACACACTGAAGGACAAACCCCACAAACAATAATTTGTCAACATTCGTGACAGACAAGGGACATTTGTTTTTTTTCTATGTAATTGTGCATGGTTTTACTGTGACTTTGCATAGCATAGCCACAGCGGGACTATTTGGCAGATAGCATCACTTGCTAAACGTGATCTCTTCATGCCTTATGCTAGCATACAGGTCTATTTGGGCAGTGTTTTGAATTTAGAACATTGTTCATTTCAATATGCTTATTGGATACAGCTTTTACCTAAGCATTCTATTGTACGTTATGTTGCACCATGGGTAATGTCTGAGCTGTATGTTCATTGCATTATTCTTTATTCTCTGAAGTTTCACACCATTTCATTGAATACTGGAGGTTTGGAGAAAGTCTAATCCTGACTCTTGACATGGTTTTTCAATGGAGTTTGGCTGTCTGTCTAATTACGGTTGAACACAGCCTGAGGAGGACAGTACAGTGTGTGTGTGTGGGGTGATCATTTTGTGACAATCAAAACAGAAAATAGCCACAGAAGGCTGATCCAAAAATGCAGCGTTTGCATTGGGTTATGGTTAAAGTTAGGGCCGTCCCTAGGAGTCGAGAGCACTAACACGTTTACACAGCCAGCCCAATTAAGATTTTTTTTATTTTTTTATTACACTTATTGGTCTTTTGACCAATCACAGCAGATCTTTCCACATCAGCTCTTTTTCAGAGCTGATCTGATAGGTCAAAGACCAATTAGTGGGAAAAAAAAAGATAATTATTGGGCTCCCTGTGTAAACGCAGCTAATGAGTTTGACAGAAAACAGCCTGAAAGAGTAATTATTTACCCCAAGTCTGATTTGGAGCCCACCCACCATTTCATTCATATTTAAAACATCTACTTAACTGTTTTTATTGATCATCACTATCAACATTAGCATATTAGCAGAGAAAAGGAACGAGATAGAGATGTTGTTTTTTGCCCTGGCACTACACCGCTGATTCAAATGACCAAAGCTTGATAATGAGTTGGTTATTTGAATCAGCTGTGTAGTGGTAGGGCAAAAACCAACATGTTCACCAAGAACCCTGTTCTATTGTAATCCCTTCATCACAGTACAGGAAACCAAAGCACAGTTCATGGTTTCCCTCCTGGTTATTTCCTAGAAGAGGATCAACAAGGATTATACGCAGATTACGCCAAACATTCATTGCAAATGAACCATGAAGCGCTCTCAGGAGCCAAATGTTCATTCAGCCATTCAACCAAGTCAATCATTTTCATTCAGATCCGTTCACTTAGATGTGCATCTACTTCCTGTAGTACCTTGAGGTTTATTTATCTAGATGTAATATACATTTTGCTTAGAGTATACGTTTTTCTTTTTTTTACAACCAAATCTCTATTGATGTGAGTGGCATGTTATAGAAGGGTCTGGACACAGTACGGGGGCTCTGAAAAACATAAACAAATGCTCCATAAACACCCCGTCCTTTTAGAAACGGAAACGCTCTCAGTATTGTGATGCAGGTCTTTTAGATGTGATACACATTGCCATTCTGAACTTTATCCACAGCATTATATTCCATTTTGTGTGACTCAAGCTGTTTCTGCCATCCAGCTGTTCCATTCTCCGTGTAGCCTGCTGCTAGAATGGACAGAGGTATCGCTCGAGTCTCTTGAAAACCAAGTGAAATCGCAAAAAAAAAGTGTTTGGACCCTTCTATAGCATGCCATTACATAAAAAATTGAGATTTGGTTGTAAAAAACAATTCTTTTAAGTTGGCAGTGATGAATAAACTTGTTTTTGGTTTATATTTTTTTCCCCTTTTAGATGGTGTCTGCACCACGGCGGACTGCACTCAGTCAGGTACATACATACATACATACATACATACATACATACATACATACATACATACATACATACATACACAGGTAGAATATGAGCTGTATTTGTCTGTGTGCAGCGTCTCGTCTGATAGAGAACATGGATGCCAATGTGGACCCGTGTGACAACTTCTACCAGTACGCCTGTGGAGGCTGGTTGAAGAAGAACATCATCCCAGAGACCAGCTCCCGATACAGCACCTTCGACATCCTACGAGACGAACTGGAGGTGGTCCTGAAAGGTTAGAGACACACACACAGACTCATAATGTCTTGCTAGGAAGCTGAATGTGTGTCCTGGTCTTGAGGTGTGGCGCAGTTTGGATTCAGTGAGTTTCCCAGAGAGGTGTGAGGGCTGGGTGTGGATCTGTTGTCCAGGGAGGTAGGAGTGAGGGCTAGGGTTGGATCTGTTGTCCAGGGAGGTAGGAGTGAGGGCTAGGGTTGGATCTGTTGTCCAGGGAGGTAGGAGTGAGGGCTAGGGTTGGATCTGTTGTCCAGGGAGGTAGGAGTGAGGGCTAGGGTTGGTGGGGTTGGAGGATTTACTGGGGTTAAAGCAGCTTGTCCCTCAGGGAAAAACTGGGGCTCTAGGAATAGTCACTGTTGTTAATGGTGTCATCTATCTGCAGCGGTTACTGCCAACGCAGGAACATTTTCTTTTAAAAGGTGCATAGAGGACAAAGCGCCATTTGATGAAATCCCGACCTTAGAATAGTTGGAGGCCTTTAACACCTTCTGGTTAGCACCATCTTGACAGTAGATTTACAGGAATGCTCCCCTTACTCCTGAAGGAGCTGGTGGAGGTTGGGGGCTTGGATGTCTGTCTGATTACATTGGATATATGTATGTCCCTGCACCTGGGCCAAATCAAATTGTATTTTGTCACATGCGCCGAATACAACAGGTGTAGACCTTAACCTTAACCAACAATGAATATATTTTTTTAAGAAAATATGAGCAAAAAAAAGTTTAATAAAAAATAAACTAAAGTAAGAAAATAAGTAACACAATAAAATAACAATAACGAAGCTATATACAGGGGGTCGGTAACCTAACGGTTAAGTGTGTTGGGTCAGTAACTTAAAGGTCGTTGGTTCGAATCCTGAGCCGAAAAATCTGATGTGCCCTTGATCAAGGCACTTATCCACAATTGCTCCTCTAAGTCGCTCTGGATAAGATTGTCTACTAAATGTAAAAATGTGTGGAGGTACTGGTTAGTCGAGGTAAATGTACATGTAGGTAGGGCTAAAATGACTGCATAGATAATAAACAGCTAGTAGCAGCAGCGTAAAAAAGGGGGTTGATGCAAATAGTCTGAGTAGCCATTCAATTAACTGTTTAGCAGTCTAATGGCTTGGAGATAAAAGCTGTTAAGGAGCCTTTTGGACCTAGACTTGGCGCTCAGGTACCACTTGCCATGCGGTACCTGAGCTTGCCGTGATTGAGCACGCACCTCTGAGGGGTCCCCGTGTTCAGGATCAGCATGGTGGATGTGTTGTTACCTACCCTTACCACCTGGGGGCGGCCCGTCAGGAAGTCCAGGATCCAGTTACAGAGGGAGGTGTTTAGTCCCAGGGTCCTTAGCTTAGTGATAAGCTTCGAGGGCCCTATGGTGTTGAACGCTGAGCTGTAGTCAATGAACAGCATTCTCACATAGGTGTTCCTTTTGTCCAGGTGTGAAAGGGCAGTGTGGAGTGAAATATCGATTGCATCATCTGTGGATCTGTTAGGGCGGTATGCAAATTTGAGAGGGTCTAGGTGTTGATGTGAGCCATGACCAGCCTTTCAAAGCACTTCATGGCTACAGATGTGAGTACTACGGGTCGGTAGTCATCATTCTTTACCTTTATTTAACTAGGCAAGTCAGTTAAGAACAAATTCTTATTTACAATGACAACCCACTGTTCCCCGGTAGGCCAACTGCCTTGTTCAGGGGCAGAACGACAGATTTTTACCTTGTCAGCTCGGGGATTCGATCCAGCAACCTTTCGGCAGGTTACCTTAGTGTTTTTGGGCACAGGGACTATGGTGGTCTGCTTGAAACATGATGGTATTGCAGAGGTTGAAAATGTCAGTGAAGACACTTGCCAGTTGGTCAGCGCATGCTCGGCGTAGACGTCCTGGTAATCCGTCTGGCCTTGTGAATGTTGACCTGTTTAAAGGTCTTACTCACATCGGCTACGGAGAGCGGGATCACTCAGTCGTCCGGAACAGCTGATGCTCTCATGCGTGTTTCAGTGTTGCTTGCCTCGAAGCGAGCATAGAAGTAATTTAGCTCAACTGGGCAGCTCGTGGCTGTGCTTCCCTCTGTAGTCTATAATAGTTTGCAAGCCCTGCCACATCCGACGTGCATCGGAGCTGGTGTATTACAATTCAATCCTAGTCCTGTATTGACACTTTGTCTGTTTGATGGTTTGTCGGTTAGAGTCCCGCTCCTTGGAAGCGGCAGCTCTACCCTTTAGCTCAGTGCAGATGTTGTCTGCAATCCATGCCTTCTGGTTTGGGTGTGTACAGTCAATGCACTTATTGATGAAGCCAGTGACTGATGTGGTGTACTCCTTAACATCGGAAGAATCCCGGAATGTTTTCCAGTCTGTGCTAGCAAAACAGTCTTGTAGCTTAGTATCTGCTTCATCTGACCACTTTTTTATTGACCGAGTCACTGGTGCTTCCTGCTTTAGTTTTTGCTTGTAAGCAGGAATCAGGAGGATAGAATTATGGTCAGATTTGCCAAATGGAGGGTGAGGGAGAGCTTTGTAGGTGTTTTTTTCCCCCCCTCTGGTTGCACATTTAACATGCTGGTAGAAATTATGTTTCCCTGCATTAAAGTCCCCGGCCACTAGGAGCACCACCTCTGAATGAGCGTTTTCCTGTTTGCTTATGGCCTTATACAGCTCATTGAGTGCGGTCTTAGTGCCAGCATCGGTTTGTGGTGGTAAATAGACAACTACGAAGAATCTCTAGATAAACTCTCTTGGTAAATAGTGTGGTCTACAGCTTATCATGAGATGCAAAACCTTAAGACTTCATTAGATTTCGTTCACCAGCTGTTGTTTACAAATATACATAGACCGCCATCCCTTGTCTTACCAGAGGCAGCTGTTCTATCCTGCCGATACAGCGTAAAACCCGCTAGCTGTATGTTATTCATGTCGTCGCTCAGCCACGACTCGGTGAAACATAAGATATTACAGTTTTTAATGTCCCGTTGGTAGGATATACGTGATCGTAGTTTGTCTATTTTATTATCCAATGATTGTACTTTGGCTAATAGGACCGATGGTAAAGGCAGATTACCCACTCGCCGTTGGATCCTTACAAGGCACCCAGACCTACGTTCCCGATATCTCTGTCTCTTCTTCATGCGAATAACGGGGATTAGGCCCTTGTCGGGTGTCTGACGTAAATCCTTTGCGTCCGACTCGTTAAAGAAAAAATCTTCCAGTACGAGGTGAGTAATCGCTGTCCTGATGTCTAGAAGCTCTTTTCGGTCATAAGAGACGGTGGCAGAAACATTATGTACGAAATAAGTTACAAATAACGCGAACAAACACACAATAGCACAATTGGTTAGGGGACCATAAAACGGCAGCCATTTCCTCCGGCGTCATTATTTATTTCTTGAGTTATCTTAGATTATTTCTGAATTTTTTGAGGAAGTGTATACTGGCTACGGAGTTTCAAAATGGACAAACAGTACTATTGCCACTTTTTTCTCATTTTTCAAGCTGAGGTCTTTTAAGGGAGGATGCGAGCAAACTCGTTCGGCTAGCCGAGTTCTACTAGTTGCCAGCCAAACTGAAGCATGCTGACGCCTTAATGGCAGAGGGGGTTACCCTCTGTTAAAGAGCCCCTACAGTGTAGAAAATTATGAAGATCCTAGATTTTCTTCATCCAAAATTAGTCTGGAATAATGGTAGACAGGTGTATACAGATGGGTGGAAATAAGAGACTCTCTCACCCCATTCTTTTAGCTTATTTTACAGTCGACCTCTCCCTCTTCCACTTTATATACCCTCAATCACACTCTTGATTACCCCTTTATTGCCCTCCTGTCTCTCCTCTTCTCATCTGCCTCCCTCTGTTATGCTCTCCACCACTTCTCCTCCTTTCCACCTTTTGACGTCTCAAGTATCTGTGATGAACTTGTATGGCTTTTTAAAGCGTACTGTAAATCAGCGGTAGAGTACTCTTGGGGGTCCTAATTTGTCCGAGTGAATGGGCATGATTGTCCACTGCCAAAGCCTGATTTTTAAAAACGTGGCTGTGAGTGTTTGATTCTCAGGTTTGTCTCTGATTGAATTACAGTAATCAGTCTCCACACTTTCTCTATCAGACGTCATTATCACCAGAACAATGCTGTCAGAAGAAAAGCTCACCCTGGTACCAGACGGGTAGACAATTGTGGCAGCTAATAACAGTCAAGGTTAAGGCAAAATTCACAGGAACAAACTGTATGAAAAGATAAGAGGGGCAAAAAAAGGTTGTGGTGTTTTGTCATTGGTCCTGATGGTCTTCTGCTGTGGCACAATGAATCCACATGTGATGAAATACACTTTGTGCCAATGGAAGAATATTGCATTTCAAATCCTGACCGACAGAGATGTGGGATGCTGTATGTGTGCCTGTGTGTGCTCCCATGTTTATCTGTGGAGTTTCCTGTCACATCCTGTATTAACTAGTCAGTCAGGCTCCATGGTCCTGAAGTGTTCTACCTGGTCAGCTTATCCTGTATCTGTTAACACATCAGGTGTTAACAGCAGTAAATAACCTGTACTGTATCTGTGTGTGTGTGTGTGTGTACTGAATGTTTGTGTAGGCCTAAGTGTGTGTTTGAGTGTGTGCGTGGGTTTGCGGCCGTTCATAAATGCCTCACATTGTTCTCCACTGCAATAACAAGTCATAAAGGAACCCTAAAGGCGCCCACATACCAGGTTTGGTCTCGTCGGCGATGGCGACACGAACGTCTGTGCCTCGCATAATCCCTTTTTAAATGACCTTCGCTTAAAAAATGTGTGGCAATATTACCCTTTGTCCCTCTTGAGATGCTATAGCAACAACATAGCCAGTATACACTTCCTCAAAATAGTGCAAATTAATCTAGTAGTCTCTTCTCTTACTGTCGAGAGGGTCTAGTAGTCTCTTCTCTTACTGTCGAGAGGGTCTAGTAGTCTCTTCTCTTATAAAACATATCTGTGATTAATTTAGACGTTTCTGCTGAGGTCTTAGTCGTGCAGTTTTCCATCTAACTAAGATGTTTGGTCCAGTATTTCTCAAGATAAAGAATGTGCATGAAAACTACTCCTCTCTCATTTTAATGACAACAAACACTTCATTGAAGAATCCCGTCCCTAGTTCCCACTCCTACTACCGACCCGTCCAGTACAGGGACCTCGGTTCGGTCTGCACTGTGAACCCGAAATGAATACATACAAAACATGACAATCACTAGGCCTATAGGCTAAGCCTACGCTGCGTTGTATGCCTCTTGAGTAAACCTGAGCTGAAATAACATTTCTGTTAAAACAACTAGAGGCCTTAATCTTCAGTTTTAAAACAATTGTGTGCACGAACAGACTAAAAAACTCACACAAAAACGAACAAAAACAACAACCTCTTGTCATAATATGTGCGCAAACTGTTTTGATGGGCTGAATGAGGCACTGCTCTTGGCTCTTAACCACAGCTGTGTGTGGGTAGGACAGTTTTCCACCTTTTCTCTTTGTTTCAGGTATGCCATACTCTGCAATAATTTGCCCAATTGACCGTGAGCTTTTTAATTATACCTTGTTTGTGCCAGAGGGGGAGAGGGAGAAATAGGAAGGATGGAGGGGGGTAGAGAGAGGGAGAAATAGGAAGGGGGGAGAGAGAGGGAGAAATAGGAAGGAGGGA
>QNTS01011663.1:14830-27825 GCA_003317085.1 Hucho hucho
GTACACACCTGTCTATATAAGGTTCCACAGTTGACAGTGCATGTCAGAGCAAAAACCAAGTCATGAGGTCGACGGAATTGTCCGTAGAGCTCCGAGACAGGATTGTGTCGAGGCACAGATCTGGGGAAGGGTACCAAAAAATGTCTGCAGCATTGAAGGTTCCCAAGAACACAGTGGCCTCCATCATTCTTAAATGGAAGAAGTTTGGAACTACCAAGACTCTTCCTAGAGCTGGTCGCCCAGGCCAAACTGAGCAATCGGGGGAGAAGGGCCTTGGTCAGGGACCAAGAACCTGATGGTCACACTGACAGAGCTCCAGAGTTCCTCTGTGGAGATGGGAGAACCTTCCAGAAGGACAACTATCTCTGCAGCACTCCACCAATCAGGCCTTTATGGTAGACTGGCCAGACGGAAGCCACTCCTCAGTAAAAGGCACATGACAGCCCGCTTGGAGTTTGCCAAAAAACACCTAAGGACTCTCAGACCATGAGAAACAAGATTCTCTGGTCTAATGAAACCAAGTTTGAACTCTTTGGCCTGAATGCCAAGGGTCATTTCTGGAGGAAACCTGGCACCATCCCTACGGTGAAGCGGGGTGGTGGCAGCATCATGCTGTTGGGATGTTTTTCAGCAGCAGGGACTGGGAGACTAGTTAGGATTGAGGCAAAGATGAACGGAGCAAAGTACAGAGATTCTTAATGAAAACCTGCTCCAGAGCACTCAAGACCTCAGACAGGGGTGAAGGTTCACCTTCCAACAGGACTACGACCCTAAGCACCCAACCAAGACAACGCAGGAGTGGCTTCGGGACAAGTCTCTGAATGTCCTTGAGTGGCCCTGCAGAGTACAATGGGACAAACTCCCCAAATACAGGTGTGCCAAACTTGCCATGTCATACCCAAGAAGAGTCGAGGCTGTAATCGCTGCCAAAGGTGCTTCAACAAAGGACTGAGTAAAGGGTCTGAATACTTGTGTAAATGTGATATTTCCGTTTTTTTAATTTATAAATTTGTAAAAATTTCAAAAAAACGATGTTTGCTTCATCATTATGGGATATTGTGTGTAGATCGATGAGGGGGAAAATGTAATACATTTTTTAATAAGGCTGTAACGTAACAAAATGTGGAAAAAGTCAAGGGGTCTGAATACTTTCAGAATGCACTGTATGTAAATGAAATATTTCTGTATTGCATTTTCAATAAATTTGCAAATGTCTAAAAACATGTTTTCACTTTGTCATTATTGGGTATTGTGTGTAGATGTTGGGGAGAAAAAACATATATTTAATCCATTTTGAATTCAGGCTGTAACACAACATGTGGAAAAAATCAAGTGGTCTGAATACTTTCTGAAGGCACTGTAGATGTGTTCTGTTATTAGTGCCTGGCTCTCTGTCACAGCACACAGGCATACATACACAAATACAATTCACACTTGTACTCATTCCCCCTCTCTCTGTCTTCCTACTCCAGAGACTCAGAGCGTGGAGGAGTGTGGCGAGAAGCTGAAGAAGATCCTAGAGTCCCCCAGCGTCCCCCAGGCCAACCACCAGCTCCTGGTGCACCTCACCAGACACCTAGTCAGGGTGGCCCAGAGTGGGACTCAGGCCAGCCCTAGGCTTCTAGGCCAGACCTTCAGTGAGGCCATCTTCAAACATTCCCACTTCTGGTAAGACTGATTGGTGCATTGATGAAGTGCTGTGGTGCTGGTGTGGTGCTGGCTACACGCACCAGTAACATGACGTGCAACAAACTAACTATACAAACAATTCCGGACAAGGACATGTGGGAAACAGAGGGTTAAATACACAACATGTAATGAATGGAATTGAAACCAGGTGTGTGGGAAGACAAGACAAAACAAATGGGAAAATGACATTCTCAGATATATATACTGACATTCTCAGATATATACTGACATTCTCAGATATATATTCTCAGATATATATTGACATTCTCAGATATATACTGACATTCTCACATATATATACTGACATTCTCAGATATACTGTATACTGACATTCTCACATATATATATACTGACATTCTCAGATATATACTGACATTCTCAGATATATACTGACATTCTCACATATATATACTGACATTCTCAGATATACTGTATACTGACATTCTCAGATATATACTGACATTCTCACATATATATACTGACATTCTCAGATATACTGTATACTGACATTCTCAGATATATACTGACATTCTCAGATATATTGTTAGGGCTGCGTACTGGTGGCACAGAAGTCAGGCGCAGGAGAGCAGCTTAGTACAGAAACGTGGTTGTTTTAATAAGACCAAATCAACGGTACAAAACAACACGAGAATAAATGGGAACAAAATACCGGTAGCGCACCAGTAACATGACGTGCAACAAACTAACAACACAAACAATTCCGGACAAGGACATGTGGGAAACAGAGGGTTAAATACACAACATGTAATGAATGGAATTGAAACCAGGTGTGTGGGAAGACAAGACAAAACAAATGGAAAAATGCAAAATGTATCGATGATGGCTAGAAAACCAGTGACGCCGACCGCCGAATGCCGCCCGAACAATGAGAGGCACCGACTTCGGCGGAAGTCGTGACATATATACTTACATTCTCAGATATATACTGACATTCTCAGATATATACTGTATACTGACATTCTCACATATATATACTGACATTCTCAGATATATACTGACATTCTCACATATATATACTGACATTCTCACATATATATACTGACATTCTCAGATATATATACTGACATTCTCAGATATATACTGACATTCTCAGATATATATTCTCAGATATATATTGACATTCTCAGATATATACTGACATTCTCAGATAAACTGTATACTGACATTCTCACATATATATATATACTGACATTCTCAGATATATACTGACTTTCTCAGATATATACTGACATTCTCAGATATATACTGACATTCTCAGATATACTGTATACTGACATTCTCAGATATATACTGACATTCTCACATATATATATACTGACATTCTCAGATATATACTGACATTCTCAGATATATATTGGCATTCTCAGATATATAATGACATTCTCACATATATATACTGACATTCTCAGATATATACTGACATTCTCAGTTATATACTGACATTCTCAGTTATATACTGACATTCTCACATATATATACTGACATTCTCAGCTATATACTGACATTCTCACATATATATACTGACATTCTCAGATATATACTGACATTCTCAGATATATACTGACATTATCAGATATATACTGTATACTGACATTCTCACATATATATACTGACATACTCAGATATACTGTATACTGACATTCTCAGATATATACTGACATTCTCAAATATATACTGACATTCTCAGATATATACTGACATTCTCAAATATATACTGACATTCTCAGATATATACTGACATTCTCAGATATATACTGTCATTCTAAGATATATACTGACATTCTTAGATATAAATACTGACAGTGAACTAATGAACATGTAAACAAGGCATGTTACCCTGTATCTTCGAGATAAAACCCTGCTAGCCAGCAGCTTGAATTAAGTTATTATGTTGCTGTTGTTATTGATAGTGACCAGTTGATAGTGTTCCATCCTATCCTGTTCATGTACACTCTCAAATCTAATTTAGAAGCAGATAAGAGTACACTTCCTGAAGTAATAGAGCTCCATTCACTATAGGGAAAATCCTGCAGGAATATTTAGCTTGGTGCTAATGCTAAAATTCTGTCATTGTAAACTGTACGCTCAAACGGACAAGCAACCCATTGGGCACAGGTGTCAGTTCAACGTATAGTTTTGATTTACATTTGGTTGAGTTGTCAACTAACGTGAATTCAACTTGAAATCAACAAAAAAATGTCACCATGTCTTTGGATTTAGGTTAAAAGTTGGGTGAAAAAAATACTAAATTACTTTTTGCAAATCCAATCAGTTTTCCACGTTGATTCAACATCATCATGCAGATTGTTTTGGTTGTAATGATGTAGAAACAACGTTGATTCAAACAGTTTTTGCCCAGTGGGAAAGCATTAGAATGTTGAGTATGCTGTTTGTGCTTCGCATACACTGCCAAAGCTCACCGGGAGAATTGCTCTCGAATTGCTCTGTATCACGCAGGAATGTCCATTTCTGGCTTCTGTTTACAAAGAAATCTGGAATAGGAGATTACAGTCAATGAGTCAGAACTCGTGATATTTGTGTAGCCTCTTCCACTCGCCCTGTCGCTCGCCTCTGACGTCACCAGAAGGAGTGAGCGTGCTGGGCTGTCCCAGAATGCATTGCTCTCTCTGGCCTGTCGCTCTGTCAGGTTTTTTATGAAAACTTGACCCATGGTGCTCCAGCCCCCCAGCCATAACCACCAGAGAAACAGATGGAGGGAGAACAACCTGAGTCTGTTTGTCTGACCTTTCTTACATAGGATGTAACCCAAATGGCACCCTAATCCCTATGTAGTGCACTACTTTTTACCAGGGCCAATAGGACTCTGATCAAAAGTAATGCACTGCCTACTCTCATTTGGACTCAAACGTAAGATCAGTGGATTAAACCGTAGAGAGAAACGTCAGGGCAGGGAGAAGGGTCTTCTTAACAATTTAGCGCCATGCCAGGCAGAGAACTCTGCCAAGTACTTCCAAAACCAAACAGCGCAGATCATAGAGTATATAGTAGTATATCGTATAGTAATACATCATATAGTAGTAGATCATATAGTAGATCATACAGTAGTAGAACAGATAGTAGAAGAACATTTAGTAGTAGAACATATAGTAGTAGAACATATAGTAGTAGATCATATAGTAGTAGATCATATAGTAGTAGATCATATAGTAGATCAAATAGTAATAGAACATGTAGTAGATCATATAGTAGTAGAACATATAGTAGATCATATAGTATAAAATATAGTAGATCATATAGCAGTAGATCATATAGCAGTAGATCATATACAAGTAGATCATACAGTAGTAGAACAGATAGTAGTAGAACATTTAGTAGTAGAACATATAGTAGTAGATCATATAGTAGTAGATCATATAGTAGTAGATCATATAGTAGTAGATCAAATAGTAGTAGAAGATGTAGTAGATCATATAGTAGAACATATAGTAGTAGAACATATAGTAGATCATATAGTAGTAGAACCTATAGTAGTAGATCATATAGTAGATCATGTAGTAGATCATATAGTAGTAGAACATAAAGTAGTTGATCATATAGTAGTAGAATATATAGTAATAGAACACATAATAGCAGAACATATAGTAGATCATATAGTAGATTATATAGTAGTATAACATATAGTAGTAGATCATATAGTATATATTCTGGTAGTAGATCATATAGTAGATCATATAGTAGTATATCATATAGTAGACGAAATAGTAGTAGAACATATAGTAGGTCATATAGTGGTCGATCATATAGTAGTAGAACATATAGCAGATCATATAGTAGTAGATCATATAGTAGATCATATAGTAGATCATATAGTAGATCATATAGTATTAGATGATATAGTAGATAATATAGTATTAGATCATATAGTAGTAGAACATATAGTAGATCATATAGTAGATCATATCGTAGTAGATCATAGAGTAGATCATATAGTAGTAGATCATATAGTAGTAGGTCATATAGTATTAGAACATATAGTAGATAACATAGTAGTGGATCATGTAGTAGTAGATCATATAGTAGTAGAACATATAGTAGATCATATAGTAGTAGATCATATAGTAGTAGAATATATACTAGATCATATAGTAGTAGATCATATAGTAGATCATGTAGTAGTAGAACATATAGTAGTAGAACATATAGTAGTAGAACATATAGTAGTAGAACACATAGTAGTAGAACATATAGTAGATCATAGAGTAGATTATATAGTAGTAGAACATATAGTAGTAGATCATATAGTATATCTTCTGGTAGTAGATAATATAGTAGATCATATGGTAGTAGATCATATAGTAGATAATATAGTAGTAGAACATATAGTAGATCATATAGTAGATCATATAGTAGGAGAATATATAGTAGATCATATAGTAGATCATATAGTAGTAGATCATATGGTAGAAAATATAGTAGTAGATCATATAGTAGTAGAATATATACTAGTTCATATAGTAGTAGATCATATAGTAGATCATGTAGTAGTAGCACATATAGTAGTAGAACATATAGTAGTAGAACACATAGTAGTATAACATATAGTAGATCATAGAGTAGATTATATAGTCGTAGAACATATAGTAGAAGAACATATAGTAGTAGAACATATAGTAGTAAAACACATAGTAGTATAACATATAGTAGATCATAGAGTAGATTATATAGTAGTAGAACATATAGTAGTAGATCATATAGTATATCTTCTGTTAGTAGATAATATAGTAGATCATATGGTAGTAGATCATATAGTAGATCATATAGTAGTAGAACATATAGTAGATCATATAGTAGTAGAACATATAGTAGATCATATAGTAGTAGATCATATAGTAGATCATATAGTAGTAGATCATATAGTAGATCATATAGTATTAGATCATATTGTAGATCATATAGTAGATAATATAGGAGATCATATAGTAGTAGAATATTTAGTAGATAATATAGTAGTGGATCATGTAGTAGTAGATCATATAGTAGTAGAACATATAGTAGATAATATTGTAGTAGATCATATAGTAGTAGATCATATAGTATAACATATAGTAGATCATAGGGTAGATCATATAATAGAACATATAGTAGATCATATAGGAGTAGATCATATAGTAGATCATATAGTAGATCATATAGTATTAGATCATATTGTAGATCATATAGTAGATAATATAGGAGATCATATAGTAGTAGAATATATAGTAGATAATATAGTAGTGGATCATGTAGTAGTAGATCATATAGTAGTAGAACATATAGTAGATAATATTGTAGTAGATCATATAGTAGTAGATCACATAGTATAACATAGAGTAGATCATAGGGTAGATCATATAGTAGAACATATGGTAGATCATATAGTAGTAGATCATATAGTAGATCATATAGTATTAGATCATATTGTAGATCATATAGTAGATAATATAGGAGATCATATAGTAGTAGAATATTTAGTAGATAATATAGTAGTGGATCATGTAGTAGTAGATCATATATTAGTATAACATATAGTAGATCATAGGGTAGATCATATAGTAGAACATATAGTATATCATATAGTAGTATATCATATAGTAGATCATATAGTAGATCATATAGTATTAGATCATATTGTAGATCATATAGTAGATAATATAGGAGATCATATAGTAGATCATATAGTAGTAGAATATATAGTAGATAATATAGTAGTGGATCATGTAGTAGTAGATCATATAGTAGTAGAACATATAGTAGATAATATTGTAGAAGATCATATAGTAGTAGATCATATAGTAGATCATATAGTATAACATATAGTAGATCATAGGGTAGATCATATAGTAGAACATATAGTAGATCATATAGTAGAATATATAGTTCCCAAAGACTGGAAAGCAGCTGCGGTCATCCCCCTCTTCAAAGGGGGTGTCACTCTTGACCCAAACTGCTACATACCAATATCTATCCTACCCTGCCTTTGTAAGGTCTTTGAAAGCCAAGTTATTAAACAGATTACCGACCATTTTGAATCCCACCGTACCTTCTCCGCTATGCAATCTGGTTTCAGAGCTGGGAATGGGTGTACCTCAGCAACGCTCAAGGTCCTAAATGACATCATAACCACCATCGATAAGAGACATTACCGTGCAGCTGTTTTCATTGATCTGGCCAAGGCTTTCGACTCTGTCAATCACCACATCCTTATCGGCAGACTCGACAGCCTTGGTTTCTCAAATGATTGCCTCGCATGGTTCACCAACTATTTCTCAGATAGAGTTCAGTGTGTCAAATCGGAGGGCCTGTTGTCCGGGCCTCTGGCAGTCTCTATGGGGGTGCCACAGGGTTCAATTCTTGGGCCGACTCTCTTCTGTGTATACATGAATGATGTCGCTCTTGCTGCTGGTGAGTCTCTGATCCACCTTTACGCAGACGACACCATTCTGTATACATCTGGCCCTTCTTTGGACATTGTGTTAACTACCCTCCAGACGAGCTTCAATGCCATACAACTCTCCTTCCGTGGCCTCCAACTGCTCTTAAACTCAAGTAAAACTAAATGCATGCTCTTCAACCGATCGCTGCCCGCACCTGTCCGCCCGTCCAGCATCACTATTCTGGACGGTTTTGTCTTAGATTATGTGGACAACTACAAATACCTAGGTGTCTGGTTAGACTGTAAACTCTCCTTCCAGACTCACATCAAACATCTCCAATCCAAAATTAAATCTAGAATTGGCTTCCTATTTCGCAACAAAGCACCCTTCACTCATGCTGCCAAACATACCCTCGTAAAACTGACCATCCTACCGATCCTCGACTTTGGTGAAGTCATTTACAAAATAGCCTCCAATACTCTACTCAACAAATTGGATGCAGTCTATCACAGTGCCATCCGTTTTGTCACCAAAGCCCCATTTACCACCCACCACTGCGACCTGTACGCTCTCGTTGGCTGGCCCTCACTTTACACTCATCGCCATACCCACTGGCTCCAGGTCATCTACAAGTCCCTGCTTGGTAAAGCACCGCCTTATCTCAGCTCGCTGGTCACCATAGCAGCACGCACCCGTAGCACGCGCTCCAGCAGGTATATCTCACTGGTCACCCCCAAAGCCAATTCCTCCTTTGGACGACTTTCCTTCCTGTTCTCTGCTGCCAATGACTGGAATGAACTACAAAAATCTCTGAAACTGGAGACACTTATCTCCCTAACCAGCTTCAAGCACCAGCTGTCAGAGCAGCTCACAGACCCCTGCACCTGTATATAGCCCATCTGTAAATAGCCCAACCAACTACCTCATCCCCTACCATATTTATTTATTTATCTTGATCCTTTGCACCCCAGTTTTGCTACATTGCACATTAATCTACTGCACATTTACCATTCCAGTGTTTAAATGCTATATTGTAATTACTTTGCCACCATGGCCTATTTATTGCCTTACCTCATTTGTATCTTACCTCATTTGTATATAGATTTGTTTTTCTACTGTATTATTGACTGTATGTTTGTTTTACTCCATGTGTAACTCTGTTGTTATGTGTGTCGAACTGCTTTGCTTATTCTTGGCCAGGTCGCAGTTGTAAATGAGAACTTGATCTCAACTTGCCTACCTGGTTAAATAAAGGTGAAATAAAAATAAAATAAATAAAATAGTAGTAGGTCATATACTAGTAGATCATATACTAGTAGAACATATAGTAGATCATATTGTAGTAGATCATATAGTAGAAAATACTATAGTAGATCATATAGTAAATCATATAGTAGTAGATCATATAGTAGTATAACATATAGTAGATCATATAGTAGATAATATAGTAGATCATATAATAGATAATATAGTAGTAGATCATATAGTTGATCTTATATTAGTAGAACATAGAGCAGATCATATATTAGTAGATCATATAGTATATCATATAGTAGTAGATCATGTAGTAGTAGATCATATAGTAGTAGAAAATGAAGTAGATATTATAGTAGTGGATCATATAGTAGTAGATCATATAGTAGTAGATAATATAGTAGTGGATCATATAGTAGTGGATCATATAGTAGTAGAACATATAATAGATGATATAGTAGTAGAAAATATAGTTTATCATTTAGTAGTAGAACATATAGTCGATCTTATATTAGTAGAACATAGAGCAGATCATATATTAGTAGATCATATAGTAGTAGATAATATAGTAGTGGATCATATAGTAGTAGAACATATAGTAGATCATAAAGTAGTAGAACATATAGTAGATCATATAGCAGATCATATAGCAGAACGTATAGTAGATCATATAGTAGTAGAACATATAGTAGATCATATACTAGTAGATCATATAGTAGTAGAACATATAGAAGATCATAAAGTATTAGAACATATAGTAGATCATATGGTAGTAGATAATATAGTAGTAGATAATATAGTATGAGATCATATAGCAGATCATAAAGCAGCACGTATAGTAGATCATACAGTGGATCATATATTAGAACATATAGTAGATCATATAGTTGTAGAACATATAGTAGATCATATAGTAGTAGATCATATAGTAGTTTGTATAGTAGATCATATAGTAGATCATATAGTAGAACATATAGTAGATCATATAGTAGAACATATAGTAGTAGGTCATATAGTAGTAGATCATATACTAGTATATCATATACTAGTAGATCATATAGTAGTAGAACATATAGTAGATTATATAGTATTAGATCATATAGTAGTAGAACATATAGTGGATAATATCATAGTAGATCATATAGTAGTAGATAATATAGTAGTAGATAATATAGTATGAGATCATATAGCAGATCATAAAGCAGCACGTATAGTAGATCATACAGTGGATCATATATTAGAACATATAGTAGATCATATAGTAGTAGATCATATAGTAGATCATATAGTAGTAGAACATATAGTAGTAGAACCTATAGTAGTAGAATATATAGTAGTAGATCGTAATGTAGTAGAACATATAGTAGTATAACACGTAGTAGAACATAAAGTAGATCATATAGTAGATTATATAGCAGTAGATCATATAGTATATCTTCTGTTAGTAGATCATATAGTAGATCGTATAGTAGTAGATCATATAGTAGATAATATAGTAGTAGAACATATAGTAGATCATATAGTAGATCATATAGATCATATAGTATATATTTGTGTAACCGTAAAAGCTTTGGTTTCATGCATGTTAACATCAGAAGCCTCCTCCCTAAGTTTGTTTTACTCACTGCTTTAGCACACTCCGCCAACCCTGATGTCCTGGCCGTGTCTGAATCCTGGCTTAGGAAGGCCACCAAAAATTCTGAGATTTCCATAACCAACTACAACATTTTCCGCCAAGATAGAACTGCCAAAGGGGGAGGAGTTGTAATCAATTGCAGAGATAGCCTGCAGAGTTCTGTTATACTTTCCAGGTCTATGCCCAAACAGTTCAAACTTCTAATTCTATAAATTAATCTCTCCAGAAATAAGTCTCTCACTGTTGCCGCCTGCTATAGACCCCCCTCAGATCCCAGCTGTGCCCTGGACACCATATGTGAATTGATTGCCCCCCATCTATCTTCAGAGTTCGTACTGTTAGGTGACCTAAACTGGGATATGCTTAACACCCCGGCAGTCCTACAATCTAAGCTAGATGCCCTCAATCTCACACAAATCATCAAGGAACGCACCAGGTACAATCCTAAATCTGTAAACATGGGCACCCTCATAGACATTATCCTGACCAACTTGCCCTCCAAATACGCCTCTGCTGTTTTCAATCAGGATCTCAGCGACCACTGCCTCAATGCCTGCATCCGCTATGGGCCCGCAGTCAAACGACCACCCCTTATCACTGTCAAACGTTCCCTAAAACACTTTTGCGAGCAGGCCTTTCTAATCGACCTAGCCTGGGTATCCTGGAAGGATATTGACCTCATCCCGTCAGTCGAGGATGCCTGGTCGTTCTTTAGAAGCAACTTCCTCCTCACTTAAATAAGCATGCTGTCACGTCCAGGCCTGAGTTTACAGGCTGGCGTGTTTAGTTTCGTTTTTGGTGTAGGGTTTTTGGTTCCAGGTGTGCTATTTCTATGTTAGGTTAATGGTTCCCAATTAGAGGCAGCTGAGTGTCGTTACCTCTAATTGGGAACCATATATATGTTTGTGGTTTTGCACTAGGGTTTTGTTGGTTATTGTTTGGTTCATAGCTTAAGTGTTGAGTCTATGTTATGTTCCGTTGTTTCGATCTTCGTTCGTTTATTGTTTTTTTTCCCAGTTACCTTACGCAAATCAAGTATGTATACTGGAAGCATCGCTGCGTCTTGGTCCGTCAATAAAGAAGATCGTGACAGAATTACCCACCAGAAAAGGACCAAGCAGTGAGAGAACAAGGAGTCCTGGACATGGGAAGAGATATTGGACGGAAAAGGACCCTGGACTCTGAGATATTACGAGGCTAAATATGGCGCATGGAACCCAGAGAAGGAGAGATATGCTGGAACACGCCTGGCTAGGAAGCCCGAGAGGCAGCCCCCCAAATTGGCTGTTTCAGGGTGGACTCCTGAGCTAACTCCACGTGCTCTTTGGAGGGAGCGTCGCACTGGTAAGACGCCGTGCTATGCTGTGATGCGCACGGTGTCTCCAGTGCGCGTTCATAGACCGGTGCGCGAAATTCCAGCTCCCCTCATCTGTCGGGCTAGGTTGAGTGTGCAGCCTGGAAGAGTGGTGCCGGCTCTGTGCGCTATGTCTCCAGTGCACCTTCTTGGACCGAGATATCCAGCGCCGGCTCTGCGTACGGTGTCTCCGGTTCGCTCCCACAGCCCGGTGCGCGACATTCCAGCTCCCATCATCTGTGAGGCGAGGGTGAGTGAACAGCCGGGTAGAAGGGTGCCGGCTCCGCGCACCAGGCCCCCTGTGCGCATAGAGAGCCCAGCACGTCCTGTCCCTGCTCCGCGCACCAGGCCCCCTGTACGCATAGAGAGCCCAGCACGTCCTGTCCCTGCTCTGCGCATCAGGCCCCCTGTGCGCATAGAGAGCCCAGAACATCCTGTCCCTGCTCCGCGCACCAGGCCCCCTGTGTGCATAGAGAGCCCAGCACGTCCTGTCCCTGCTCCACGCTCCAGGATTCCTGTGCGCGTCGTGGGCCCAGCACGTACTGTCCCTGCTCCACGCTCCAGGATCCCTGTGCGCGTTGTGGGCCCAGCATGTACTGTCCCTGCTCCCCGCTCCAGGATCCCTGTGTGCGTCGTGAGTCCAACACGGCCCGTTCCTGCTCCCCGC
>QNTS01011667.1:11429-23657 GCA_003317085.1 Hucho hucho
GAGAGAGAGGGAGGAGGGGCAGACAGAGCTGCCTGTCAGGTGCACTAATTGAGAAAAAGTGACAGAGTGATCGAGACACCGAGAGGGAGGAGAAGAGGAGAAGAGAAGAGGAGAGGAGAAGAGAGATGCTTGAGAGAGGAGGGGCAGTGTGCAGCGCAGTTGTGGATCTCTTCTCTTCAGGCTTGCTAATTGAAAGGAAAGGATGCAGGCTGGCACACGCACAGAGATAAAGAAAGAGAGGGAGTGAGAGAGAGAGAGAGAAAGAGAGAGCGAAAAAGAGAGAGCTTATACAAAATAAGGAAAGGCTATAGCTACTGGGGCCTTCAGAAAGAAAGATGGAAAACTGAAGATATACTGGGACGACATATCAAAGAGCTGGATTAGTGTGAATGGCATGTGTGTGTGTGTGCACTAGTGTGTGTGTTGTGTGTGTGTGGGTGTACGTGCGTATGTGTGTGTGGACAGAGATACAGTATGAGGCTGTCGTTGTGTTTGGCAAAACTCAAGCAGTAATTTGGACAGAGGCCAGCTGGCAACAGGCAAATAAGGGTTTCCTTCTTGTCTTTTTTCCCATATTTCCCTTTTTATTTTTGGGTCTCAGTGTGATTTTGACATAAACGAGAGAAAAAAAACATTCAAAACCTCAATGGACATAATCCATTTAGCCACGTGGAACTCATTTATCGAAGCACTTACTCTCACTCCCTCACTCTCTGACTCTCTCTCTCACACGTACTCTCTCTCTCCCTCACTCACACTCTCTCTCTCACACGTACTCTCTCTCATTCTCTCTCTCTAATATATATATATATATACACAGTTGAAGTCAGAAGTTTACATACACCTTAGCCAAATACATTTAAACTCAGTTTATCACAATTCCTGACATTTAATCCTAGTAACAATTCCCTGTCTTAGGTCAGTTAGGATCACCACTTTATTTTAAGAATGTGAAATGTCAGAATAATAGAATGATTTATGATTTATTTCAGCTTTTATTTCTTTCATCACATTCCCAGTGGGTCAGAACTTTAAATTGTTTAACTTGGGTCAAACGTTTTGGGTAGCCTTCCACAAGCTTCCCACAATAAGTTGGGTGAATTTTGCACCATTCCTCCTGACAGAGCTGGTATAACTGATTCAGGTTTGTAGGCCTCCTTGCTCGCACACGCGTTTCAGTTCTGCCCACATATTTTCTATAGGATTGAGGTCAGGGCTTTGTGATGGCCACTCCAATACCTTGACTTTGTTGTCCTTAAGCCATTTTGCCACAACTTTGGAAGAAGTATGCTTGGGGTCATTGTCCATTTGGAAGACCCATTTGCGACCAAGCTTTAACTTCCTGACTGATGTCTTGAGACGTTGCTTCAATATGTCCACATAATTTTCCTTCCTCATGATGCCATCTATTTTGTGAAGTGCACCAGTCCCTCCTGCAGCAAAGCACCCCCACAACATGAGGCTGCCACCCCCGTGCTTCACGGTTGGGATGGTGTTCTTCGGCTTGCAAGCCTCCTCCTTTTTCCTCCAAACATAACGATGATCATTATGGCCAAACAGTTCTATTTTTGTTTCATCAGACCAGAGGACATTTCTCCAAAAAGTACCATCTTTGTCCCCATGTGCAGTTCCAAACCGTAGTCTGGCTTTTTTATGGCGGTTTTGGAGCAGTGGCTTCTTCCTTGGTGTCGATATAGGACTTGTTTTACTGTGGATATAAATACTTTTGTACCTATTTCCTCCAGCATCTTCACAAGGTCATTTGCTGTTGTTCTGGGATTGATTTGCAATTTTCGCACCAAAGTTTGTTCATCTCTAGGAGACAGAATTCGTCTCTTTCCTGAGCGGTATGACGGCTGCGTGGTCTCATGGTGTTTATACTTGCATACTATTGTTTGTACAGACGAACGTGGTATCTTCAGGCGTTTGGAAACTGCTCCCAAGGATGAACCAGACTTGTGGAGGTCTACAATAATGTTTTTGAGGTCTTGGCTGATTTCTTTTGATTTTCCCATGATGTCAAGCAAAGAGGCACTGAGTTTGAAGGTAGGCCTTGAAATACATCCACAGGTACACCTTCAATTTTTTATGACTCCAACCAAAGTGTATGTAAACTTCTGACTTCAACTGTATATACAGTTGAAGTCGGAAGTTTACATACACTTAGGTTGGAGTCATTAAAGCTTGTTTTTCAACCACTCCACACATTTCTTGTTAACAAACTATAGTTTTGGCAAGTTGGTTAGGACATCTACTTTGTTCATGATACAAGTAATTTTTCCAATAATTGTTTATAATTCACTGTATCACAATTCCAGTGGGTCAGAAGTTTACATACACTAAGTTGACTGTGCCTTTAAACAGCTTGGAAAATTCCAGAAAAGCTTCTGATAGGCTAATTGACATCATTTGAGTCAATTGGAGTTGTACCTGTGGATGTATTTGTGAAAAACTGAGTTTAAATCTATTTGACTAAGGTGTATGTAAACTTCCGTCTTCAACTGTATACACTACCGTTCAAAAGTTTGGGGTCACTTAGAAATGTCCTTGTTTTTGAAAGATAAGCACATTTTTGGTCCATTAAAATAACATCAAATTGATCAGAAATACAGTGTAGACATTGTTAATGTTGTAAATTACTATTGTAGCTGGAAATGGCAGATTTCTTATGGAATATCTACATAGGCGTACAGAGGCCCACTATCAGCAACCATCACTCCTGTGTTCCAATGGCACGTTGTGTTAGCTAATCCAAGTGTATCATTTTAAAAGGGTAATTGATCATTAGAAAACCCTTTTGCAATTCTGTTAGCACAGCTCAAAACTGTTGTCCTGATTAAAGAAGCAATCAAACTGGCCTTTAGACTAGTTGAGTATCTGGAGCATCAGCATTTGTGGGTTCTATTACAGGCTCAAAATGGACAGAAACAAATAACTTTCTTCTGAACCTCGTCAGTCTATTCTTGTTCTGAGAAATGAAGGCTATTCCATGCGAGAAATTGCCAAGAAACTGAAGATCTCGTACAACGCTGTGTACCACTCACTTCACATAACGCAAACTGGCTCTAACCAGAATAGAAAGAGGAGTTGGAGGCCCCGGTGCACAACTGAGCAAGAGGACAAGTACATTAGAGTGTCTAGCTTGAGAAAAAAAAGTCTGCCGTTTCCAGCTACAATAGTCATTTACAACATTAACAATGTCTACACTGTATTTCTGATCAATTTGATGTTATTTTAATAGACAAAAAAGGTGCTTATCTTTCAAAAACAAGGACATTTCTAAGCGCCCCACCACTCCGTAAGAAGTTAACAGTGGGACCTTATATAGACAGGTGTATGCATTTCCAAATCATGTCCAATCAATAGAATTTACCACAGGTGGACTCCAATCAAGTTGTAGAAACATGTCAAGGATGATCAATGGAAACAGGATGAACCTGGGTCTTCTAGCAAAGGTCTGAATACTTATGTTAATGAAGGTATTTCTGCTTTTATTTTTAATACATTTGCAAAAAATTCGAAATACCTATTTTCGCTTTGTCATTATGGGGTGTTGTGTATAGAATGATGATGAAAAACATTCATTTAATAAATTTCAGAATAAGGCTGTAACGTAATTAAATGTGGAAAAAGTCAAGGGGTCTTGAAAAACAGCCCCAGACCATTATTCCTCCTCCATCAAACTTTACAGCTGGCACAATGCATTGGGGCAGGCAGCATTCTCCTGGCATCCACAAAACCCAGATTCGTCCTTTGGACTGCCAGATGGTGAAGCGTGAATCATCACTCCTGAGAACACGTTTCCACTGCTCCAGAGTCCAATGGCAGCGAGCTTTACACCACTCCATCCAACGCTTGGCATTGCGCATTATGAGCCTAGGCTTGTGTGTGGCTGCTCGGCCATGGAAACCCATTTCATGAAGCTCCCAACAACAGTTCTTGTGCTGATGTTGCTTCCAGAGGCAGTTTGGAACTCGGTAGTGAGTGTTGCAACCGAGGACAGACGATTTGTACGCTCTACGCTCTTCAATACTCGTCGGTCCTGTTCTGTGAGCTTATATGGCTTACCACTTCTCGATTGAGCCGTTGTTGCTCCTAGACGCTTACACTTCACAATAACAGCACATACAGTTGACCGGGGCAGCTCTAGCTGGGCAGAAAGTTGACAAACTGACTTGTTGGAAAGGTGGCATCCTATGACAGTGCCATGTTGAGAGTTACTGAGCTCTTCAGTAAGGCCATTCTTCTGCCAATGTTTGTCTATGGAGATTGCATGGCGGTGTGTTCAATTTTATACACCTGTCAGCAGCGGGTGTGGCTGAAATATCCGAATCCACTTTTTTGAAGGGGTGCACACATACTTTTGTATATTTAGTGTATATTTTTATATATATATATCTTTACACCCAGAACCCAACAACAGCACCTCCCCTATTCCACCTCTCCCTCTCACTGTGACAACGAACAGCCCTCCTCTCCAGACCATCTCCATATGGTTCCCATGAAATGAACAACAGACCAGCTCCATATGAAAATGTGTCAGAATCACAGCAATATGAGAGACAAAGAGACTGTGCGCCAAAGAAACATAGCTTGAGAGACAAGAGAATCTTAGAACAAATACCAGATCACACATACACACACCCACACACACAGTATGCTCTGTGCTGCTGCTGGTGGGATACAGCTGACAGGCCGACACCCGTAGAGAGAAGGCGAGGAGCCTTAGTAATTGTTCCCGCTCATCATTTTGATGAGTTTCTTTTAACGCAAAACAGTAAAAAGACAACATGCAATTATGTTGAAGACAGAGCAGCTGAATGTGGTTGATGAACAGTCTGGATTCAATCATGATCTTAGCGCATTATGTGCAATTAAACTGCAATCTGGGTAATGGCCTCCACTGCAAACTGAGTAATAATCCTAGACATTACCACCTCCATTACTTTTATTAGGCTTGGCATTATCATCGTCCGACTTATTAATATTATTCTGTTTTCCAGCACAGAAATCTCCCTGTGGCTTCGATACCCATTGCTAAAAGGTGAAAACTAAACATAAGTTTCGTATGTTAACTTGTGTTTTGTGGGTGGAAGGGTTAGAAGATTCACTATGGCCTGTAACTGCTCATCTCTCTGGTTCCATCGTTCTCTCATTCTCCCTGTCATCTGTACCTCCATGTTGTTTCATAGAGATGGCTGTAACTCCATCCACTAACACCATGTTGTTTCAGAGAGATGTCTGTAACTCCATCCACTGACACCATGTTGTTTCAGAGAGATGGCTGTAACTCCATCCACTGACACCATGTTGTTTCAGAGAGATGGCTGTAACTCCATCCACTAACACCATGTTGTTTCAGAGAGATGGCTGTAACTCCATCCACTAACACCATGTTGCCTGCCTCCTATGTGAATACCTTAAACATGGATTGGTCTAAGCATGCGCTAGAGTGAGTTTCCACCATGTTTCTTAGACCAATCCCTAAAGCAGCAATCAGCAGTAGAATCAATAACAAAGCGGACTCCCCGCCCCTGGTTCGGTAAAAAGCTGAGGGATGGGGCTGGAGACATTTAACCACTCTCAAATTCATAGACAGAGCTATAGATGCAAGGATTGACCTTCAATTATATCAAATGTATAGTTTAACCATGTTTTAAGGCTATATAGTGTTTGTTTACATTTTCTTTGTTTACAAACATTGGAGTAAAACAAGCTTATATTTGGGGTCCTGATGGGGTACGACAGTTGAACTGAGTTCATGAGGCATTGATAAGATATATTCTTTAAGAATCAATGGGTACATATCATTAATTTATAAGTCACAAAATGGATGCAGCACCTGCTGATTGCCCCTTTAAGTCCCATAAATCCATGCCGGGAAGTGAATAAGTGCATGACTCTCTGTGGCCGCAACATCTAAGGGCCGCCCATCCCCAAACAGAGTGTCCATTAAGAACAAATAGAATCACAGCTGCATCAAACAGCATCAGCCCCAGCTACACATCATACGACCAGAGCAGTGATTATCAGTGACCACAAACACAATGTAGATCCTGCAGCACATTCCCCGCTGGCTTTCCCTGGCCAAGACACAACAGCTGGCCTAGTCTTAAAGGGGTAGTTCATCTTAATGACAACATTAGTTAGAATGTTCCTTCTTAAAGGGGTAGTTCACCTTAATGACAACATTTGTTAGAATGTTCCTTCTTAAAGGGGTAGTTCACCTTAATGACAACATTACCCACTTGGCACACTGGTTGAATCAACGTTGTTTCCATGTCATTTTAATGTTATTACGTTGAACCAATGTGGAATAGACATTGAATTGACATCTGTGCCCAGTGGGTAGTTAGATAGTTCCTTCTTAAAGGGGTTGTTCACCTTAATAACAACATTAGTTAGATGTTATCTTATTCTGGAAGTAGTCGCCAGGAACCATCTAACTAATGTTGTATTTTGGTTTAACTATCCCTTTAAACAAGGAGGCTATGCCTGGGGCTTGGCATACCCTGAGTCTGCTGTGTTTAGGCGGGTCGGGTGAGGCAGTCAGAGCCTGGGTAGGGTGGGAACCACCACAACCACCAAAGACACAACAGCTGAACAGCCCAACCCTGCAGTCTGTGAAACCTCTTTACTGGCGTGCGTGTGTGTTGTTCAGTGGGCTGAGTGACATTCTTGCTGACGTGAATTTGAATACCGCAACATTTTTTGGCTGAACTATTGACCCGTCACTCCATCCAAAAAAACACTGCATGGTGCTTCACCCCAAACATGCTCCAGGGGAGGGGCAGAGGCCTATTTCAGAGCCCAAATAAAAGGGTGGAGCTGGGCAAGTTTCTTAACGATTACAAACCGCCTGTCCTCCACTGGAAACTCAACACAGGCTGAGAATACATGCTGTCAGAGTAAGATTACACGCTGTTATGCTCCAGCTCCGTACTGCTGAGAACCAGGACCTGAGTTGTGTTCATTAGGGAACACAATGGAAAAAGTTTGAAAGCGGTTTGCAGCAGAACATGAAAATGGGCGTTTCTTACTTCAGGTTAGGTAATACCTCCCTGTTCCACTCAGTTTCTGAATGTTTCATTCCGTTTGGTGCATAATGAACATGACCCAGGAGACGTTGACATTTGAGGGCTCTATCTGAACAAACCCAACACAGTGGTAAATGTAAGTGCTAGCGGTAGCGCTATAGGTTCAGGGGAGTGTCCGAAATATTGTTGCTGTTTTCACAACCAAGAATGATGGGCACAGTGCTGGCGGTGGCGCCAAAGGGCTGGGTTTTGATGAATAAATAAGTTGTAGGTGTGTCAAGGCTTGGCCCCTCACTGGCCAATCAGAATGTGCTCCATGGCTAAATATGTGGTTGCTTCAATTTGTGTATTTACGGTCTTTTATAGGGGCTAGGCCTACTGGAAATTGCATTATCCCTGAGCATGGGCATGCCAAACGTTGTCAACAAGCAAGATTCAATTAATTATTGATAAGGCCCAAAAAGAGAGCTGCCTGAAATTAGCCCTTTGGATCACCTTTTTAAGGACACACCTATAATATTTCCACCCCTCCCACCTGAGCACAATGAGCTGATAAAAGACAGGTCAATTACCAACCCTTGCACAACAGTTTGAAAATTGCAGAGCTCTGGCTTTAACAGGAGGAAACTGGCAAGGAACGTGCGTTTGACACCAGCGCCGCCTTAACGCCAGCCCAAGATAGAGTCCTGAGGCTTCATAGACTGGGAGAGAAGGAGAAGTAGGGGATTCTCTTACAAGTCAATTAATAATGATGGTGCAGAGTGCGGAGTCATCTTCACATTTAGCTAAAAATGAAAACACCTACAACCCCTGGATGTCTATATCATGAGGATATGTTATGTGGCTATCGATCCTTAAAGGCCTCCATCACGTCGAGAAGACTTTTCCTGTGGGGTTTCTCTCTTACCTTCGTGTGAGTGAGGGAACCAGATCTGAGAGGCGCTGGAGTGGGGCCCACCACGGAAGGACCCGGGTGAAGAGGGTGAGGAGGGGGGCCGGGAGGGGTGAGAGGGGTGGGAGGACGAGCCCAGACTGCTGGCCAGGAACGTGCCCATGAAGGAGGCAGAGGAGTTCCCCATCAGACCACTGCCTATAGCCACACAGAGAATGAACACAATGAGAGAAAGGATAGAGAGAGAAGAGGTTATGGCTGGAAGTACCTTGATTTCTGGGCACATTTTCTCACATTAATTCTGATATTCAAATGAGTAGGCGATTGAACAGCCATTAAATGTGAGATTTGGGTTAGAGTTATGGCAAAGCATAAAACATGGGGGGAAACTTGCTGGCAAAGACCTTCTAGGCGAAGATATTCACTTCATAAAACAATGGGAGCATAGATTCAACGAAGTACGGGTATCTACAGTTGAAGTCGGAAGTTTACATACACCTTAGCCAAATACATTTAACTTCTCAGGGAGCAGCTCCCGAGGTGACGGTTTTGGAGAGCCTGGCGTGCCCAAAGTAAAATGCCTCCCATTCAGGCCCAGAAAATAGGATATGCATATATTACCATTGGATAGGAAACACTCTGAATTTTCCAAAACTGTTAACCATTTGTCTGTGAGTGAAACAGAACGGATATGGCAGGCAAAACCCCGAGGAATTTCTGTCCTGGAAAAAGTGATTTTGACACATTGCTCATTTGGGAACCCCTCCCTCATGAAAATGACCATATAAGGGCATATGAATGCAGTACCGATCACTTCCTTATGATGTCAACAGCCTCGAGACAGTGTATTTCTTCCATTTNTCTAACAAAAGAACCATGGATTGTCTTCGTTGGACACTTAGGATGACCTCAGCAGAAGTTCTTCAACAGGTAATTGATTTGTTTTCGCTGTGAAATGTGTTATGTGTGTGCCACGCTGGCTAATGAATTCATGGCTATGAGAAAGTATGTGAGGTGCTGCCCTCAAACAATCAAATGTAGTGCTTTCGCCGTAAAGCCTTTTTGAAATCTGACAACGCTGTGATATTGCCAAGAAACAGAGCTTTTGATGAGTATGAAACACTTGTATATTGGTGGATGTTTAATAATTAAACTTTGGGATTTTGAATTTGGCGCTTTACATTTTACCTGGTGGTGTCGGGAGTGGCCGCTCCCTGTCTAGTTAAACTCAGTTTTTCACAATTCCTGACATTTAATCCTAGTAACAATTCACTGTCTTAGGTCAGTTAGGATCACCACTTTATTTTAAGAATGTGAAATGTCAGAATAATAGAGAGAATTATGTATTTCAGCTTGTATTTCTTTCATCACATTCCCTGTAGGTCAGAAGTTTACATACACTCAATTAGTATTTGGTAGCCATGCCTTTAAACTGTTTAACTTGGGTTAAACGTTTCAGGTAGCCTTCCACAAGCTTCCCACAATAAGTTGGGTGAATTTTGGCCCATTCCTCCTGACAGAGCTGGTGTAACTGAGTCAGGTTTATAGGCCTCCTTGCTCACACACACCTTTTCAGTTCTGCACACACATTTTCTATAGGATTGAGGTCAGGGCTTTGTGATGGCCACTCCAATACCTTGACTTTGTTGTCCTTAAGCCATTTTTCCACAACTGTGGAAGTATGCTTGGGGTCATTGTTCATTTGGAAGACCCATTTGCAACCAAGCTTTAACTTACTATTGTTTGTACAGATGAACGTGGTACCTTCAGGCGTTTGGAATTTGCTCCCAAGGATGAACCAGACTTGTGGAGGTCTACAATTTTTCTTCTGAGATCTTGGCTGATTTCTTTAGATTTTCCCATGATATCAAGCAAAGAGGCACTGAGTTTGAAGGTAGGCCTTGAAATACATCCACAGGTACACCTCCAACTGACTCAAATGATGTCAATTAGCCTATCAGAAGCTTCTAAAACCATGACATAATTTTCTAAAATTTTCCAAGCTGTTTAAAGGCACAGTAAACTTGGTGTATGTAAACTTCTGACCCACTGGAATTGTGATACAGTGATTTATTTGTGAAATAATCTGTCTGTAAACAATTGTTGGAAAAATTACTTGTGTCATGCACAAAGTAGATGTCCTAACCGACTTGCCAAAACTATAGTTTGTTAACAAGAAATTTGTGGAGTGGTTGAAAAACAAGTTTTAATGACTCCAACCTAAGTGTATGTAAACTTCCGACTTCAAATGTATGTATGTTTCATGACTACACTTGCTGTATGCTGTACCTGAACGTCAGTGAATAGTGTGTACAGTATATTTTTATTACCTATGGCAAAGCTCATATAACCTGACAAGATCCTTTCGGGGATCCAAACGTTGCAAACCAACTTCATAAAGATCTGTGTTAGAGCAGTTCAGTGTTCATCACTACTACCTTCATTACCACTACCTTCATTACCATTATCTTCATTACTACTACTTTCATTAATACTACCTTCATTACTACTACCTTCATTAGTACTACCTTCATTACTATTACCTTCTTTACTACTACCTTCTTTACTACTACCTTCATTACCACTATCTTCATTACCATTAGCTTCATTACCACTACCTTCGCTACCACTACCTTCTTTACCACTACCTTCGTTACTACCACCTTCGTTACCACTACCTTCATTACCACTACCTTCATTACTATTACCTTCATTACTACTACCTTCTTTACTACTACCTTCATTACCACTACCTTCATTAGTACTACCTTCATTACTACTACCTTCATTACTATTACCTTGATTACTACTACCTTCATTACCATTACCTTCATTACCAATACCTTCATTACTAATACCTTCATTACTACTACCTTCATTACTACTACCTTCTTTACTACTACCTACATTACTATTACCTTCATTACCACTACCTTCATTACTACTACCTTCGTTACTACTACCTTCATTACCACTACCTTCATTACCACTACCTTCATTACTACTACCTTCATTACTACTACCTTTAAGGCCCAACATCATAAGGGATGTGCATTCGAACATCAATGCTACTAAAAAGCACAAATACATTGATAGTGGATAGAGAATACTGTACAATACACCATTATCCATTTTCCTACTAGCTGACGTCATGGTGCCTGACATTGGCAATCTGTCTGTCCCACAGCATGGGGACCAGGGATCAACAGACCTGTAGGCTTCACCACTCTGTGGTAGACTCGCTATGTCTAACAGATCAGCTCCCTGAGGAGTGTGTGTGTGTTTGTGTTTGTGTGTGTTTGTGTATGCGTATGTGTGTGTGTGTGTGTGTGCGTGCTCCCCTCCCCCTCAGAGCAGCCCAACCGACATTGGATTCCTCCTCCCCTCTCACCATCCCTCTCTCCCCATGGGGAGACAGGTCTCATCTCACAGCTGAATACACACTTTCTCAGGCTCTCTCCCTCTATCTTTCTCCCTCTCTCAATCTCTATCTCTCACTCTTTTCCCCAGTGTCCCTTTCTCAATTTCTCTCCCTCCCTCTATTGTCTCATGACCTCAATCTCTCTTATTGCTCTGCTCCATGTCCCTCTCTCCCTCTCTCTCTTTCTCTATAGCAATCTCCTTCTGCTTTCTCTCCCTTTCTCTCTTTCTATATAGCAATCTCCTTCTATCCCCCTCTATATTTCTCGATCACTCCTTCTCTTTCAGGCTCCTTTTTCATTGTCCCACCCACTCAGCTTTACTCTTTCTCTCTCCAGCCCTGCACTGCTTTCTCAAAATGACCCTCTCTTCTCTTCTACTCTACACCTCATAGTCTACTACACCAGGTCCCCAGCCTCTCCTCTCCCTGTCTCTTCCTCTCCACTCTCTCCCTGTCTCCTCCTCTCCCTGTCTCCTCCTCTCCACTCTCTCCCTGTTTCCTCCTCTCCCTGTCTCCTCCTCTCCACTCACTCCTCTCTCTCCTCCTCTCCACTCTCTCTCCTCCTCTCCTCTCTCTCCTCCTCTTTCCTCCCCCATAAGACACATTGATTTGGGTTGGCTTTATTCTGCTCTGTAATAATGGCTCCAGCAGAGCAATCTGTCCCTGGCTACGCAGACTGTGTGTTTAACAAGATCAACGATGAGTAACTGATCATTCTCAGCAACCCCTGTGTGACTGGGCTGATTGACTATTAAACATTACAGGGCCAAGCCAGAGAAAACACACTGATTAACCACTGCTTCAGTTCTATTCCCATTATGGTGCTGCCCGCACACTTGAGAAACGGACCTCTGCAATGTTTCTCCCTCCCTCCCTCC
>QNTS01011668.1:9092-19553 GCA_003317085.1 Hucho hucho
GAAACCCCGAGGAATTTCTGTCCTGGAAAAAGTGGTTTTGACACATTGCTCATTTGGAACCCCTCCCTTATGAAAATGCCCTTATAAGGGCATATGAATGCAGTACCTATCACTTCCTCTGGATGTCAACAGTCTCGAGACACTGTTCAGATTTTTTTAGATGCTATTAGAGCAGAGAAGAAGAGGAATCAGGAAGTGTCCCCAGAGATGTCAATAGAAGAGGAGCGCGCTCTCGCAAAGCGCGCTCTGTGGTTTTTTCCTTTCTTATAGCCCAGTTTATATTCCGGTTGAATTATTATAGTAAATATACATAAAAGTGTTCCTAAGGATACATTAAAAAGGATGTTTGATTGTTCTTGGACAAGTTTATAGGTATAAGTTGAACGAGTTCTCTTCACGTTTCAATGGAGGAGTGGAGGCTGTAGTTTCTGATTATAACGCGCGAACCAAACGGAGATTTATGGATATAATACATTACTTTTTCTAACAAAAGAACCATGGATTGTCTTCGTTGGACACTTGAATAACTTCTGCTGATGGCTTCCCAACAGGTAATTGATTTGTTTTCGCTGTGAAATGTGTTTTGTGTGAACCGTGAAGGCTAATGAATTCATGGTAATTGGAAAAATAGTGAAGGTGCTACCCTCAAACAATCAAATCTGGTGCTTTCGCCGTAAAGCCTTTTTGAAATCTGACAACGCTGTGATATTGCCAAGAAACAGAGCTTTTGATGGGTATGAAACACTTGTATATTGGTGCATGTTTAATAATTCAACGTTTGGATTTTGAATTTGGCGCCTTGCATTTCACCTGGTAGTGTCGGGAGTGGGGCGCTAGCGCACCACCACTCCCTAAGAAGTTAATGTCATCCTTGTCCTTGCTTCCCCATAGCTCTCATCTCTCTCTCTCTCTCGTTCCTCTTTTCTGTTCCTCTGCTCTGTGACCTTTTAGTATCATGTGAGGGTTAGTAGTAGTTCACCCAGATAATCGTGATCATTGTAGAGCTGCAGATATGTTGTCACTCCTCACGACAAGACCCTGGGATGCACAGGCACACAATGCAGCCTCTTCTCATTCACTGGGGGCATACAGTCTGATAATACTAATCAAGGATACTACCTAATTATGATTCTCGATGCTGGTAAAATAAAACTATAATAAAGTAAATTTTCTTATCTTGCCCACCACCCCTCTTTCCTTTCCTTACTTTGTACTTTAACCTCTCACCTTTCCCAGGATCTGAGCTCCAGCTCTGAAAGTCTTGATTGTTAGACTAAGACTGGTACAGTAAGTTAACGGCCTCCATCACCACGGACTTCTGTGGTGCATTCTGGGATGATGGCTGCCTGTCTCCATTGGCAGCCGGGGTGTTCTACTCTCTGTATGTGAAGTGAGGAGTCGTAAGCATGTATCTCAATATGCCACTTTGGGCTCCAGAGCTAGAAAGCCCTCGGGTCAGGTCATTGGTGGCAGCAGTGGGATCCGTTCGTCATTGTTTTTTGGGGTCATATTTCAGTTGTGTATCTATAGTTGTTACGTGTGCAGATTGTGATACATGCTTATTAACCACTCTATTGGTTTAATTTTCTATTTTTCCTGTATATGATGTTTGGGGGTAAACTTGGACTTCTCTAAACCACTGCTGAAATAATTTAGCCTCAAATTAATGATTTGCTAATGGTTTCAAGTTCTGGTCTTTCTTGTTTCAACTAGTCTTATCTTCTGACATTTGTGCCAAGTTGGTTGCTGAAGTGTTTTGGCTTTTTAAAAGGCTATTTTGAGACTACAGGCGATTATACACATTTTCTCACTTGAATCAGCTGCAATAATGGGCCTTGACTCCTGAATCATTTCAAACAAATTTGACACAAATGGACCAGCGACTCATGGCTGTACATCTAAGTTGCTGTTGTAATTTGACAAGGGAGTGGTGCTCTGATTTCCCTACTCTCTGGGGGTCAACGCGAGAAGGTGTGTTGTTGAGAGTATTTGGTTCCAACACAACACTGAACTATTCTAACAAAACACTATTCCTCAAAAGGTCATTAAGTTCATACATCTTATTTACTCTTGCCATGTTTCCTCCTCCTCCTCTGTAGCCGGCGCGTCTGGCACCCCAGAGAGAGTTCATCAAGTCCCTGATGGGCATTGGGAAGCGGCTGGCCACGCTGCCCACTAAGGAGCAGAAGACGTCCCGGCTCATCTCAGAGCTGTCGCTGCTCAACCACAAGCTGCCCGCCCGCGTCTGGCTGCCCACCGCCGCCTTCGACCACCATGTGGTGCGCGTCCCTCACACACAGGCTGTGGTGCTCAACTCCAAAGACAAGGTGGGACACACACACACACACACACACACACACACACACACACACACACAGTGTAGAATGAGACGACACGCCAACACAAACATGTAAAAAATCACCTCTGCCTCATCAGGCGCCGTACCTCATCTATGTGGAGGTTCTGGAGTGTGAGGACTTTGAGATGTCCAACGTTCCGGTGCGGATCTCCGAGACGAGGATCCGCAGCACGCGCTCAGTGGAGAACCTTCCAGACTGCGGCATCACGGCGGATCAGCGAGCCGGGGGCTTCTCAACGGTTCACAACTACGATGAGGATAACGAAGCCTGGTCTGTGGACGACATCGGGGATCTGCAGGTGGAGGTAGGGGTCAGGAGCCCACCTACCCTTATCAGGTAGTGAAGGAGTGTGGGCTGTGGACTCATCCTCTCCCCTGTTCTTCTCTGTTATCCCAGCTCCCAGAGTTCCACACCAACAGCTGTGACAACATCTCCCAGTTCTCAGTGGACAGCATCACCAGCTTAGACAGCAAGGAGCCAATCTTCATCGCTGCTGGAGACATCCGGTACAGAGGAATAGCTTTGGGAGAGAGCTAGCTTTGGGTGGTATATTGTAGTCTTTCAAACTGTGATGTATATGATGCTTCTTCATTGGGTGGTATAATGTAGTCTTTCAAACTGTGATGTATATAATGCTTCTTCTGTAGTGACGGTGAATGTGTGTGTTTCCCCCACTACACAGGCGGCGTCTCTCAGAGCAGCTAGCTCACACACCAACCACATTCAAGCGGGACCCAGAGGACCCTTCAGCAGTGGCCCTCAAGGAGCCGTGGCAGGAGAAGGTTCAGTGCGTACTCAATCCCCACAGTGGACCGTGGAGGTGTTGCATGCCTTGATGGTAACCTCAAGGCTAGAGGAAAGGTTTGAGCTTTGCTAATTGTATGTGCCTGTACTTGTTGTTTTGAACAGGCGGATAAGGGAGGGCTCCCCATATGGACACATCCCTACCTGGAGGTTGTTGTCAGTCATCGTCAAGTGTGGCGACGACCTTCGGCAAGAGCTCCTGGCCTCTCAAGTGCTGCAGCAGCTCCAGGTCATTCTGAATGGACTCTCTCTAGCTCAAACTGATGAGATGAATCTCTCTTTCCACATATCCACAGCCAGCATTTACACTACAGTATAATCTCCTGTATATACTTTATCTGAACTAATTATGTACCACTCTCTTCCCTCCCCCAGATTATCTGGGAACAGGAGCGCGTGCCTATCTGGATCAAACCATACAAGATCCTGGTGATCTCTTCTGACAGCGGCATGATTGAACCCATAGTCAACGCAGTGTCCATCCACCAGGTGAGTGGGCTCAGAAAGGCTCCAATAAAATCACACGCAAAAACAAACATTACTATTAGTAGTATTTAACATTACGACCTTTCCCCCTCAGCCAGCTAGATCAATACCTTTTCTCCCAGATATTAGGCTTCTAGCGGCACACGGCAGGTAGCCTAGTGGATAGAGCATTGGGCCAGTAAACCGAAAGGTAACTAGTTCGAATCCCCAAACCGAAAAATCTCTTGATGTGCCCATGAGCAAGGCACTTAACCCTAATTGCTCCTGGGTCACAGTTGATGATGCCCTGACCGTGACCCCACTATCCGAGAGTGTCTCAGGGGGAGTTGGGATATGTAACAAAAAAAATACATTTCCATTTCACACGTGTATAATACACACTTGTACATGTGTGAAAAAGGGCAAATATAAGCACCCACCAAATTATTATTAAATACGTCCTGCAAACTTCATGATCTGAAAGGGAGACTGGAGTGGGACTTTAAATGTTAAAGTTCTCTGATATCCTTCCGCCAGGTGAAGAAACAGAGCCAGATGCCTCTGCTGGACTACTTCCTGCAGGAACACGGTACCCACACCACCGAGGCCTTCCTCACGGCCCAGCGCAACTTTGTCCAGAGCTGTGCAGGCTACTGTCTCATCTGCTACCTGCTGCAGGTCAAAGACAGGTCAGACATGCCCACTACTTCCTCTCATTCACTCCTCTATCCTCTCTCTCTCATCACTTACATTTTGTTCTCATCTCTCCTCCCTGTCATTTCTCTCTCTCATCACTTACATTCTGTTCACTCTCTTCTTTTCCCTCTTTCTTTCTGACCATTTATGTTCTCTCATCTCTCTCCAGACACAATGGCAACATCCTGTTGGACGCTGAGGGCCACATCATCCACATAGACTTTGGCTTCATTCTGTCCAGCTCGCCCCGCAACCTGGGCTTCGAGACCTCTGCTTTCAAGCTCACCAGCGAGTTTGTAGACGTGAGTTAATTGACAGGAACGCTAATGGGACGTTCTTATTCAGATTTTCACTCTGTTGAATCAGGAGTAATGTAGAGGTTTGAAACACTTTGCCATCTTCAACAAAGCTAATTGACTATTACAACAGTGTTTCTTGTGACTCTCTCTCTAGGTGATGGGAGGTCTGGATGGAGACATTTAATGACTAGAAGATACTCTGTCTCTCTAGGTGATGGAGACATGTTTAATGACTAGAAGATACTGTCTCTCTCTAGGTGATGGGAGGTCTGGATGGAGACATGTTTAATTACTATAAGATGCTCATGCTCCAGGGCCTGATAGCAGCACGTAAACACATGGACAAAGTCATCCAGATAGTGGAGATCATGCAGCAAGGTAATTACTCTTCATTCTTACCTTGTCCTAACCCACAACTGTGTATTAGTCATGACATGTCTCTCTTGTCCTAGTCTGTATAGTTGTCATGTTAGCTTTAGTTAGTCCTGTAAAGTAGCTTAAACTTTAACTCCCTCTCTTCTCCCTACCAGGCTCCCAGCTGCCCTGCTTCCACGGCTCCAGCACCATCCGGACCCTGAAGGAGCGTTTCCACATGAGCCTGACGGAGGAACAGCTGCAGGTCCTGGTGGAGCAGATGGTGGACGGATCCATGCGCTCCATCACCACCAAGCTCTACGACGGCTTCCAGTACCTCACCAACGGCATCATGTGAACGTGTGTGTGTGTGTGTACGTACAGGACGTGTGTATGGAAAGGATACATGAGTGTGTGTGTGTTTCTAAATGTGCAGTGGACATACATGGACTGGACTGGAGAGGCCGCACCACGGGCAAAGACCACTCCCCCTTCTAGCCCCCATACCTCTACAGACAGAATACATTCATAATTTATAGTTATGTTTCTAATGCAACCTCAACCTTGGACTGATGTCTTTCCTCACAGGATTTAGACAGGAGATTGGAGAGGTTTCAGCTGTGATTGTTTTCCTCTTCATCCTTTCCTGCACCTTTATTTATGTCTCTCGCTCTGTTTCTGTCTGTTTTACCCCGTTATATCTTTCAATGTGCTTTGTTTTCTCCAAGAGGGATGAGTTCTGTTTCTCCCCCTCTCTTCAGTATGTAATGGTACAGTTTCCCTGTGCCTCAGATATTCATGACACTCACCAGCCCTTTAAATCAATCTGTCTCACCCCAGTGTGTGATGGTGTTCAGTCTCCATATTTACCATCTCATTCCAAACTCTATTATAGTGGCTTTCTCTATACTTTCTCAGTCATGGAATTAACACTTAGTGAAATGCTTAGGAACCAGCTCTGTTTCCATTGTCTTTGGACTGCCATACTCATTACTGTTCTTGGTTGTTGAGGAGTGACATTGTTTGCTAGATGCACATAGTTCCCACAAAATATGATCTGACAATAGTGGGTTGGAATGAGGTAGCGCCACGCTACCGATGTATCTTCTATCAACCTAATTTCTTCTGTAAGCTTTTATGCATCACTTTGTATGAAGGGACATGACACAACTGTGAAGACTTGTATTTCTGCCTGATATAATTTTGTAGGAGGAAGAAGAGCCTACTGCTGTCTGTATTGAGCCACAAGAAACTGGTACTCATGGAAATGGTCTGAATAGACAAAAGCAGTTTAACAAGAACACCAGTCTGACTGAAGTACCTCAGAAGAACCCAGTATTTCACAAAAGCAGCAAAGGCTTTGAACGTTGAGGAAAATAGTCAATTCACGAATGGTTGGCTTAAAGTGTTACTTCAACATTTCTATTTCAGAATACTTTTGGGTCAAGGTTGATAAAGATGGGGTCTATGGACTGTATGGCTGATTTCCTGTGTTTTAGGGCAGGATGGAGCTACAAAACCTGTTTCATCATGACTGTTTTATGTCCATCCACCACTACATCCATCTCAATAGAAGCTGGATTTTCAACCTGGTTCCAGATGTCTGAATGTGTAAGAGCAAACCAATTACAAGCTAGACTTCTAATTAACTTTATTTCTCCCAATAGTTTTTCTACTACCTTAGTGTTTTTGTCAAACCTTTTTATTTCTTTATGAACTGTTATTTAATGGACCAGCTGTTATGATCATGTGACCTCCCTTGTAAATTTTTCTTTGTAATAAATTTAATTTGTCTGTCAGGCTGTTGAAAATGACATTTTTACCTGTCTGAATATTTCAATAGGTTACTATCTACTACAACTACTACTTTACACCATTGTACTTGGGTGATAGCATTGATAAATACCCATAATGCCATCTGCAGAGGTATTCCCTTACCTGTCCACACTTGCCGCTATTAAGCAAATGTTTCAATTACCTACAACCCGACCACACCTCCTTAGAAGAAGTCAGGCTGGGCTACTCCATTAACGTTGAAGCACCGGGTGAAAGTTTTTAAATTAGTAGAAAACAGCATATACCGACAATTAAATGAACCCTCTTTAGATTTATAAGTATGATATTACGTTTGAGTTTCACCTGAGCTCGTGACACTCCTTGCTTAGCTCCTCAAGCTTTCCGTGTAAGGTGGACTTCCAGATTTACGGCTGTGAACTGAATCAGGAAGTACTATCAAGTTAAAATGGTAAGTAACCTATACTTTAATTTCTCTGCGATATTTCTCAATCACCAACTACACACCGAAATGAATTTAAACATCATAAATCGACTGTTTAGCCTACTCGGGAAGTTCTCCCGACTGGCGAATAGTTCCTTGAGCCAACACAAGTCATTGCCTAGTGTTTGTGATACAAAAACCTGGTGGATGACAAGAATTGTACACAAGTATAATTGCCTGCCTGATCGGGGCTTGAAAAGGCGCTGTCTGTGATTGATAAATCACTAACTTTAAACAACTGGCACTGTTGGATCCACACAATGCAAATATCAGTAAGTCTGCGCAGTTTTCTTTTGCACAGACTTCCTTGTCGTGAACAGGTAGACTATTGCCTCAAATGGCCCAGTACTCCTTTCCAATAACTGAAAAGTATGGACAGGTTTTCACCTTAGTGCTGTTTCCACCTGTCAAGTCATGATCAGTGGTGCTAGGTTATAGGAAAGGGGGCTGTAGTATCTAATAACATTGGAATAGGCACAAAGATGGAAACGCACTACTAGCCTGGGCATACACTTTTCCCAGTGGTCATTGCATGCACACCTAAATCACAGCCTAGGCATTCCCGTAGTCTACTACACATAGCCACGCAGGGTAGGGTGCTGCAGCACCCCCTGAATTTTTTTTTATTTTCTCTCACAAAAGTAGTGCACTGGGCCTTTAATAATCCTGTATTAGTGGACCAATTCGAGCATGCAAAACATTGTTTTCTCTGCTGCCACCCTGTCCACCTCCACAAAAAAATACTCCCAACTACTTCCCGTGGCAATGCTACTATAGTAAATGTTTTGCCTCTAAACGTTACTGCACTCAGCTAGCAAAATTGTTTCCCTGTCAAACTGCAAGTGAAGATGATTCAAATGAATCAACCAGGAACAACGTGTCTGGGCAGGGTTATCCCCATTGAACAGGCCTTAGGAGGGAAAAGGAATGTAGACAAATCAGGATAGGAAGATTTGAGGTCCACGGGGGACAGACCCCCCAATATTATACCTGGTCATAACTTTGGGACTCAACATCGGGACTCTGTATTGGTTGGACACATTCAGGAGGACAACGTGACAGAATATTCTTCCTTTCCCGATCTCATTTTTATCAGTACTGATCAAGTTAGAGAAAAGGAGAACAAACCACTGCTGGTATTCACCCTGTGACCTGTTTGGTTCCTTGTTAAAAATTCCACAGACGCATGACCGTTCTAAGAGAACTGGACTGTCTGTTGCAATACCCAAACCATCTGTCTGTCATGGTAATTCATGACTGATAAATCACAAGGTATTTCCCTCGTGGCATTGCCTCTTCTTGCCCATCTGACCATCACTGAATGAAGAAACAACACAGCCGACACACTATATTGCTGCTTAGCCTTTCTGTTTCTTTTTATATGCAGAGTTTCTCATTCAGCACCTTGTATAATGTGATGTGTGTTTGACAATTACTTTCCACCACTGAATTGACAAGGGTATTTCAATCATAAACGTTTGTCTCTTGGTAGGCCGTCATTGTAATTAAGAATTTGTTATGAAGTGACTTGCCTAGTTAAATAAAGTTTAAATAAAATGATACTGTTCTGATTCATCCTGGCAGGCCCACAGCTATATTATGACAGTTATTACCTTACTAACTTGTGGTCAATATGGCAATATTCAAGGTTATTTTGGTAAGAGTGTGTACGTTCACGTCAACGGTTGAGACATTTCTTTAGCTGTTTGAGTATGTACCATAGTTCTCATCCTCTTTTGAAATAGAGGCTGCTGGGATTGTGTAATACGTGTGTTATGGGCTTTGGTGGGAACGTCTTTATGGTCATGTGGCGCGGTGAGTATGAAGACTGTTTCTTTACTTTATGGTCATAACACTTACATTCATCTTATGTGTCAGGCACAGTCTAACAAGTACAGTCTAAAAAGTGTATTGGATTGCTACTTTTATGTCATTTATTGTGTACAAGGTTGGTGACCACTGGTGTACACTGTGCGGCCATTACTATTTGCACCACACAAACCGTTGTACATTACAGAATTCCACAATGCGATTTTGAAGAGCTCACAGCCTCTTGTGTAAAGTAGTTGGTATGTCAGATTCCGGCATATTCCGTTTTCCCTGCTACCAGCGCATCACTGATCTTTCCAACTCCCACTCCTCAGTCAGTGTTCTGAGTTAATGAGGACATATGACTGTTCATTAATGGACGAGGAGAGGAGTTGAAACGGAAAGAGAGAATTTTTTGAGTTTGCACAGACTGGTTGCAATAAGTTTATCTGTCTCTCTCTGTCTCTCTCTGTCTCTGTTTGTCTGGCTCAGGGGAGTAAGGAGCGCTACCACTGGCAGACCCAGAATGTTAAGATCAGCGGGGTGGACGACATGGTCCTGCTGTCCAAGATCAACGAGGATGCCATCACTGACAACCTCAAGAAGAGATACATGGACGACTACATCTTTGTATCCTTCAGCTTCGACTTAGTAGTAGAACCAGGGCACACACTGCTATATGTGGCAAATACACTGAGGCTTTGCTATGCTTTGTAGATGTACATACACACACAGTAGTCTCTCTGTCACACACACACACCCTATAGACCTACACACCTGTGTGATCACTTCACCCACATTAGCCTGTTATGAGATTAGCCTTAATAACATACTTTAAAAAGTGTAGAACAACATGGAAGGATAATATGTTTGTCTCTACCACCATATTTACAGTACACCACATGTAGTGTTAGGGACTAACACTGATCACAGCTACAACTACACACGTCAACGTCGTTGGGGAACCTGGCGGTGGTGTATTCTAGATGGATATTTGAGTTTTCCTTAACGTGTCTTCTTCAGACCTACATAGGGTCGGTGCTGATCTCTGTCAACCCCTTTAAACAGCTGCCCTACTTCACTGACAGAGAGGTGGAGCTCTACCAGGGAGCTGTGAGTAGTATACACACTACTAATGCCGCTGGGCTTTCTGTTGTCTGGCTGGCTGCACCTACCTACCAGTTTCAGAATTTGTTTGCATCCCTTGATCTAGACGGAGAAACTGTAGTGTATAAAATGCTGCTTATCAATAGGTGATGCAAAGTAGGCCCTCCCACATTCCCACTATCATGTAAATGATCTGTTCAATGCCATTAAGTTGTCCATTGTTTACCTCACCCCATAATCACAGAGTTAATGAATAACCCCAAGGCTTCCTGTTTCTCAGTTACCTCCT
>QNTS01011670.1:17608-28078 GCA_003317085.1 Hucho hucho
CCTGTCCCTGCTCCACGCACCAGGTCCCCTGTGCGCCTTCAGAGCCCGGCACGTCCTGTTCCAGCTCCACGCACCAGGTATCCAGTGCCTGCTCCACGGATCAGTCCGGGGCCCGCAACGAGGGTGCCCAGTCCGGGGCCCGCAACGAGGGTGCCCAGTCCGGGGCCCGCAACGAGGGTGCCCAGTCCGGGGCCCGCAACGAGGTTGCCCAGTCCGGGGCCCGCAACGAGGGTGCCCAGTCCGGGGCCCGCAACGAGGTTGCCCAGTCCGGGGCCCGCAACGAGGGTCCCCAGTCCGGGGCCCGCAACGAGGGAGCCAGAGGTGGTGCGGGGTCTACGTCCCGCACCAGAGCCGCCACCGCGGATAGATGCCCACCCAGACCCTCCCCAATAGGGTCAGGTTTTGCGGCCGGAGTCCGCACCTTTGGGGGTGGGTACTGTCACGCCCTGACCTGTAGGAGCCTGTTTATGTCTCTTTTTGGTTTGGTCAGGGTGTGATTTGGGGTGGGCATTCTATGTTCTAGTTTTTGTATTTCTTTGTTGTTGGCCGGGTAGGGCTCTCAATCAGGGACAGCTGTCCATCGTTCTCTCTGATTGGGAGCCATACTTTAGTAGCCCTTTTTTCTTCCTTTCCTTGTGGGAAGTTGACTCTGTTATTGTGTATGTGCTGTTGGTGCTACACCTATTGATCTTCGTTTGTTGTTTTTGTTTTGAGTGAGTTGACTAATAAATATGTTTAACTCAACCCGGCACGCTGCGCCTTGGTCCGTCACTGAAGATCGTTACATGGAGACTCATATCTCCCTCACTAACTTTAAGCACCAGCTGTCAGAGCAGCTCACAGATCGCTGCACCTGTACATATCCCATCTGTAAATAGCCCATCCAACTACCTCATCCCAATACTGTATTTATTTATTTATCTTGCTCCTTTGCACCCCAGTATCTCTAATTGCACATTCATCTTCTGCACATCTACCATCCCAGTGTTTAAATGCTATATTGTAATTACTTCGCCACCATGGCCTATTTATTGCCTTACCTCCCTTGTCTTACCTCATTTGCATATACTGTATGTAGACTTTTTCTACTGTATTATTGACTGTATGTTTGTTTATTCCTTGTGTAACTCTGTGTTGTTGTATGTGTCAAACTGCTGTGCTTTATCTTGGCCAGGTTGCAGTTGTAATTGAGAACTTGTTCTCAACTGGCCTACCTGGTTAAATAAAAAAATATTAAAAATAAAAGGACAACAAAACACAGAAATCAGAACCATGGACAGCCACATCATATTTAGCTTATGTCGATTGGACTAAATTGTTTTTGGTATCATTTAGTTTTCACTGTATTAGACTAAGCAGAGGTGATTTGATGATGTTGAAATGTTGAAATTGAAATGGTGCTGGAATCGTGAAGGCGACTTAACTCTCTGTGGTTTAGTGGTCCGAAAATGTCGTAAACATTAACTTACTCGACCATGCTGTAGGTCATGTTACTGTCTGTTACTGTACATGCACTATGATTTGTGGACCGAGGTTGCTATCTGTTTTTGTGATTAAACAAAGGTGTGGTTGAATTTATTCTGCCACTGTGTCTTCTTATTGTCTCTGCCTTCAGGCCTAAATATCCAGGTAGCAAGGCAAATGAATTAACAGGTTATAGAGCAAACAACGCAATTATCACAACACATAGGGCTTGGCTTCCTCAGTGTCTTGACCCACGCACCGCTACTGGTTCTACATGGAACCCCAATGGGTTCTTCAAAAGGTTATCCTAAGGGGACAGCTGAAGAACCCATTTAGGTTATATATAGCACCTTTTCTCGAAGAGAGATTTTTATTTTTTTACACACATTTCTGATTTTTGTAACTGTGCTTTTTATGGTTACATATAATTATCATCAGTCTAAATGCACTTAAAGCTAGGTATAGGTTAGTGATACAGTAAATTAAAGCTAGGTACAGGTTAGTGATACAGTAAATTAAAGCTAGGTATAGGTTAGTGATACAGTAAATTAAAGCTAGGTACAGGTTAGTGATACAGTAAATTAAAGCTAGGTACAGGTTAGTGATACAGTAAATTAAAGCTAGGTATAGTTTAGTGATACAGTAAATTAAAGCTAGGTATAGGTTAGTGATACAGTAAACTAAAGCTAGGTATAGGTTAGTGATACAGTAAATTAAAGCTAGGTATATGTTAGTGATACAGTAAATTAAAGCTAGGTACAGGTTAGTGATACAGTAAATGTGTCTCCAACAAAATGCCTGACACCTGATCTATTGCATGAAATAAAGACAAATCACAAAAATAATGGTTTGTTCGATAGTTTTTTACAATCTCTCAGCTCCTTCACAAAGAGGTGTATTTGGATGATATTACCTCTTAAGTTCCCTGTCAGTGTCCTGTTCTGCAGGAAAACTCCTTTTAGGGGACATTTCTCCCTCACTCCCTGACAAACTCATTCTAGAAGCAGTGGCTCCCCCTTCAGTCTCTTCACAGATACTGGCAGTGCTTCCCCCCTCATTCTCCTTAGAGACACTCATTCTAGAGAGAGTGCTTCCCCTATCAAATCATCAACCCCTTGCAGAGGGAGGTGGAGTTTAATGATTATTATAAAAAAAATAAAAAAAATTCAGACCCATGTTTATTATGTCTTGGTGGTCTTTCCAGTGAAAACGCCAGCGATCAGGTTCAACAAGTCTTTCAACATCCAACTTCTCAAATGTATTGTTTTTCAACCGTTTTTCAACCGTTCAAACTGCTCACGTAGCTATGCTGCAACACCCATGACGGGTTTTTCCCAAACATTGCCAGCCATCCAAATAAAAACTGCTTTCAGAGGGCATAACTGCCTCACAATCTTGGTTTCAAATCAAACATAATGCAAATAAGTGTTTATCTTTGTTTATGCATTATAGGCACACTAAAGAAAAACGGTTTGCAACGGAAAATGTTCACCTTGACGCTGTGAAGGGTTTGACCTCACAGCCTTCTTCTGTGATGCTGCAGCCTGATAGCCTGAGGAAACCTAAAGAGAAAAGTTACACAATATAATATATTACAGAAAATATGTCAGTTTTGAATCCCAGCCCAAGTGAAATGTAAGATAAACTCCATGAAGGTTAGCCTTACCTTAGAGTCTCCAATTTCCTGCATTTTTACACAATCCAATATGCCTAAATAGGTATCTCCCCTAATGTGGTCATGTTTTCAATACAGACGCAGGGTTAGGGTTAGGGTTAGGGACTCAAATGATGTCAATTAGCCTATCAGAAGCTTCTAAAGCCATGCATTGTGATACACTGGAATTGTGATACAGTGAATTATGTCTGTAAACAATTGTTGGAAAAATTACTTGGGTCATGCACAAAGTAGATGTCCTAACCAACTTGCCAAAACTATATTTTGTTAACAAGACATTTGTGGAGTGGTTGAAAAACAAGTTTTAATGACTCCAACCTAAGTGTATGTAAACTTCCGACCTTAACTCTAGGTCCTGGACGTCAGGAAGCTTGGCCCCAGTGATGTACTGGGCCATACTCACATACCTCTGTAGTGCCTTTTGGTTGGAAGCCGAGCAGTTGCCCTCCAGGCAGTGATGCAACACGTCAGGATGCTCCTGATGGTGCAGCTGTAGAACCTTTTGAGGATCTGAGGACCAATGCCAAATCTTTTCAGTCTCATGAGGGGGAAAATGTGTTGTTGTGCCCTCTTCACAACTTTGTGTTTGGACCATGATAGTTTGTTGGTGATGTGGACACCAAGGAACTTGAAACTCTCAATCCGCTTCACTTCATCCCCATCAATGTTAATGGGGGCCTGTTCGGCCCTCCTTTTCCTATGGTCCATGATCAGCTCCTTTGTCTTGCTCACATTGAGGGAGAGGTTGTTGTCCTGGCACCATACTGCCAGGTCTCGGACCTCCTCTCTATAGGCTGTCTCGTTGTTGTTTGTGGTCACTGTTGTGTTGTCAGCAAACTGGATGATAGTGTTGGAGTCGTGCCTGGCCACGCAGTTGTGGGTGAACAGGGAGTACAGGAGAGGACTAAGCACGCACCCCTGAGGGGCTACAGTGTTGAGGATCAGCGTGGCAGATGTGTTGTTGCCTACCCTTACCACCTGGGGGCGGCCCGTCAGGAAGTCCAGGATCCAGTTGCAGAGGGAGGTGTTTAGTCCCAGGGTCCTTAGCTTAGTGATGAGCTTTGTGGGTACTAATGGTGTTGAACGCTGCATGCAAATTGGAGTGGGTCTAGGGTTTCCAGCATGATGGTGTTTCCGGCATGATGATGTGAGCCATGACCAGCCTTTCAAAGCACTTCATGGCTACAGACGGGAGTGCTACGGGGCGGTAATCATTTAGGCAGGTTATCTTCGCTTTCTTGGGCACATGGACTATGGTGGTCTATTTGAAACATGTAGGTATTACACACTCTGTCAGGGAGAGGTTGAAAATGTCAGTGAAGACACTTGCCAGTTGGTCCGCGCATGCTTTAAGTACACCTCCTGGTAATCCGTCTGGCCACGCGGCTTTGTGAATGTTGACCTGTTTAACGGTCTTGCTCACATCGGCTACCGAGAGTGTGATCACACAGTCGCCCGGAACAGCTCGTGCTTTCATGCATGCTTCAGTGTTGCTTGCCTCGAAGCGAGCATAAAAGGCATTTAGCTCGTCTGGTAGGCTCGCGTCACTGGGCAGCTCGCGGCTGTGTTTCCCTTTGTAGTCCATAATAGTTTTCAAGCCCTGACACATTCGACGAGCGTCAGAGCAGATGTAGTAGGATTCAATCTTAGTCCTGTATTGACACTTTGCCTGTTTGATGGTACGTCTGGATTTCTTATAAGCGTCCGGAATGGTGTCCAGCTCCTTCAAAGCGGCAGCTCTAGCCTTTAGCTCGATACGGCTATTGCCTGTAATCCATGGCTTCTAGTTGGGATTTGTATGTACGGTCACAGTGGGGACGACGTCGTCGATGCACTTATTGATGAAGCCGGTGACTGAGGTGCTATACTCCTCAATGCCATTGGATGAATCTCAGAACATGTTCCACTTTGTGCAAGCAAAACAGTCCTGTAGAGTAGCATCCGCGTCATCTGACCACTTCCGTATTGAGCGAGTCACTGGTACTTCCTGCTTGTAAGCAGGAATCAGGAGGATATAATTATGATCAGATTTGCCAAAGATGAGGTGGTATTCACATCTGGAATAAGGATGAAGTGTTTAGGGCTATATTATCTGCTCAGATTCAGTCAAATTCAGCCAAATGCTTCAAAACTCATTGGAATCCAATTTAGCATGTATTTCACTTGCTGAATGCAAAAATTAAGGCAAAACGCCCCAAGAACAAGCAGGAACTGAAGACAGTTGCAGTAAAGGCCTGGCAGAGCATCACCAGGGAAGAAACCCATCATCTGGTGATGTCTATGGGTTCCAAACTTCAGGCAGTCATTCACTGCAAAGTATTAAAAGTCACAATTTAATTGATGATTATGTTAGTTTGTCCAATTACTTTTGAGCCCCTAAAATTGGGGGGACCACATATAAAAAGTGCTGTAATTCCTGCACCGTTCACCCGATCTGGACTTTCAGCTCATCTTGATTGTTTGCTTTCAAATCCATTGTGGTGACGTACAGAGCCAAAATGATAATAACTTGGTCAATATCCAAATATTGATGGACCTGACTGTACATTTACTTTAAGTGGTTTGTAAGGATGCTAAATTAATTCTGCACAAAAAGTGATTGTTTTCTATGTTATTTGATCAAGAACATTTTATGTGGATGTTTTGGATCTTTGTCCATAACTTTATATGTTTTTATTGTTTGAGGACAGGGTTTTATTATTTCTGGATTCAGAGACGATCACAGAGAAAGGGACATGGCAACAACTATTGAATCCTGTAAGATACTGTTCTTAATTATACAACTACCTTGATTGCCAAGATGCTGAAATAATTGTTTTGCCCGTGCTACAGAAGTCTACAGTGAGGGAAAAAAGTATTTGATCCCCTGCTTATTTTGTATGTTTGCCCACTGACAAAGAAATGATCAGTCTATAATTTTACTGGTAGGTTTATTTGAACAGTGAGAGACAGAATAACAACAAAAAAATCCAGAAAAACGCATGTGAAAAATGTAATAAATTGATTTGCATTTTAATGAGGGAAATAAGTATTTGACCCCTCTGCAAAACATGTCTTAGTACTTGGTGGCAAAACCCTTGTTGGCAATCACAGAAGTCAGACATTTCTTGTAGTTGGTTTGCACACATCTCAGGAGGGATTTTGTCCCACTCCTCTTTGCAGATCTTCTCCAAGTCATTAAGGTTTCGAGGCTGACGTTTGGCAACTCAAACCTTCAGCTCCCTCCACAGATTTTCTATGGGATTAAGGTCTGGAGACTGGCTAGGCCACTCCAGGACCTTAATGTGCTTCTTCTTGAGCCACTCCTTTGTTGCCTTGGCCGTGTGTTTTGGGTCATTGTCATGCTGGCATACCCATCCACGACCCATTTTCAATGCCCTGGCTGAGGGAAGGAGGTTCTCACCCAAGATTTGACGGTACATGGCCCCGTCCATCGTCCCTTTGATGTGGTGAAGTTGTCCTGTCCCCTTAGCAGAAAAACACCCCCAAAGCATAATGCTTCCACCTCCATGTTTGACGGTGGGCATGGTGTTCTTGGGGTCATAGGCAGCATTCCTCCTCCTCCAAACACGTTGAGTTGAGTTGATGCCAAAGAGCTCCATTTTGGTCTCATCTGACCACAACACTTTCACCCAGTTGTCCTCTGAATCATTCAGATGTTCATTGGCAAACTTCAGACGGGCATGTATATGTGCTTTCTTGAGCAGGGGGACCTTGCAGGATTTCAGTCCTTCACGGCGTAGTGTGTTACCAATTGTTTTCTTGGTGACTATGGTCCCAGCTGCCTTGAGATCATTGACAAGATCCTCCCGTGTAGTTCTGGGCCGATTCCTCACCGTTCTCATGATCATTGCAACTCCACGAGGTAAGATCTTGCATGGAGCCCCAGGCCGAGGGAGATTGACAGTTCTTTTGTGTTTATTCCATTTGCGAATAATCACACCAACTGTTGTCACCTTCTCACCAAGCTGCTTGGCGATGGTCTTGTAGCCCATTCCAGCCTTGTGTAGGTCTACAGTCTTGTCCCTGACATCCTTGGAGAGCTCGTTGGTCTTGGCCATGGTGGAAAGTTTGGAATCTGATTGATTGATTGCTTCTGTGGACAGATGTCTTTTATACAGGTAACAAGCTGATTAGGAGCACTCCCTTTAAGAGTGTGCTCCTAATCTCAGCTCGTTACCTGTATAAAAGACACCTGGGAGCCAGAAATCTTTCTGATTGAGAGGGGGTCAAATACTTATTTCCCTCATTAAAATGCAAATCAATTTATAACATTTTTCGCATGCGTTTTTCTGGATTTTTTTGTTTTTATTCTGTCTCTCACTGTTCAAATAAACCTACCATTAAAATTATAGACTGATCGTTTCTTTGTCAGTGGACAAACGTACAAAATCAGCAGGGGATCAAATACTTTTTTCCCTCACTGTATATTGGTTACCTAGTATGTTTTGTAATGTGTTTTGTAATGTGAAATGGGGAAATAGCCTAGATATGCCTGCCTGAACTTGGCTTACAATAACAGATGTTCAGGCCCAGTCCACTACTTTTGTGAAAATAATGAATGTAAACGAAATACAACAATAAAATATCATGCTGATCTTTCAGGGGTTGATGCAGCACCCTCCGCACCCTTACTTCCTGCGTCTATGCCTACTTGTCTTTTGTCTCCTGCAAATAATTTTCCAGACAACTACATTCAGGGCATGTTATATAACGAGGTGAAGTTTCTTTGTTGTGCACATTTCTACCTGATGTCCCTAATTTAATCTATTTTCTAGTTAACGTTTTCTAGGTGCTCTTTCCCACGAAAACACTGGTGATCAGGTTCAACAAGTCTTTCAACATCCAACTGTCACGACTTCCGCCAAAGTCGGTCCCTCTCCTTGTTCTGGCGGCGTTCGGCGGTCGACGTCATCGGTTTTCTAGCCATCGCCAATCCACTTTTCATTTTCCATTTGTTTTGTCTTTGTTTTCCACACACCTGGTTTTCATTCTCCAATTACTTGTTCATGTATTTAACCCTCTGTTTCCCCCATGTTTGTGTGCGTGATTGTTCCTTGTTTTTTGTCGGTACCTTTCCGGCTGGTATTTTCACCCGTGTGTTTTGGGTACCGCTATTGTTTACTTTAGTAAAATACGTTGTTCACTCATCTCTGCTCTCCTGCGCCTGACTTTATGCACCAGCTACACACACCGACCTGACACCAACTTCTCACAGTTATTGTTTTCAACCGTCCAAGACGGGGTGAGGGGAAGGTGCTGTTCCCAAACTGTTCACTTAGCCTTACTGCTATAGGACAACACCCATGAAAACATTTGGCAGCACAAAGACTCAAGTTACTGCCAACCATCAAGGTTAAAACTGCTTTCAGAGGGCATAACCGCCTCACAACCTTGCATTCAAAATACTATTTGCATTGTAAAATGAATATCAGTTCTTGTAGGTATATGCAGGTATATCTAGACTACCTCATTTCCCATTACAAGACATTGTCCAGTTACTGAACTACGTTAAGGAAATGCACACACCATTCAAATGATTTTAAAAGTGCCATCATCCATTCTTCTTTCATTTAAGGAGCCTAATCACTGATTGGATCTGACTGTACAAGTGAAAGGAGCCTTTTTGTTCACCTGTCCAATCATGTCAAATCAGTGATTCAAGGAAGGATGCACTGTTAAGGATTTTATTTATTTATTTATTTTACCTTTATTTAACCAGGTAGGCTAGTTGAGAACAAGTTCTCATTTACAACTGCGACCTGGCCAAGATAAAGCATAGTTTGATACATACAACAACAAAGAGTTACACAGACATACAGCCAATAATACAGTAGAAAAAAAAAAGTCTATATACAGTGAGTGCAAATGCGGTAAGGGCAATAAATAGGCCATGGTGGCGAGGTAATTACAATATAGCAATTAAACACTGGAATGGGAGGGGGCGGAGCTAGCATGTTGGAGTGAACGGACGTTTGGAGAGAGGCTCTTGCAACTTTTTTGCGAAACAGTCTAAATTAACCTACTTTACAGCACTTTTTTACAACAAACGTCTGTTACTAATACATTACTGTAACTTTATACGTGAACATGCCGAGTAATAGGCGACCAAAGGACAGCAAAACCTCACCGGAGGCCTCCTCCCCACCAAACAACGAGACAGACATGGCGGAAAGCACAGGCAACAACGTGACACTTTCTGAACTTACCCGGGCTCTGGGAGAACTACGTGTTGCTATAGCTGAGGATCTTAAGGCTACTCTTGCTGAACTGGATTCCAAAATCGAGAGCACCATTCGAGCGGTTGCTTCGCAGGGCCAGAGTATTGTGGACCTTGAGAAGGCTTCTGAATTCAACGCTGGTAGGATCGACGAGTTAGAGAAGCTATGCACGTCCTTGCAGGATAGTGTACAGAGGCTCTCTGTGAAGGTGGTCGACCTAGAGGGCCGATCCAGNCGTCATGGTCCGCGACGGGGCTGGCTTTCTTTTTGTAGTCCGTGATTGACTGTAGACCCTGCCACATTCCTCTTGTGTCTGAGCCGTTGAATTGTGACTCTACTTTGTCTCTATATTGACGCTTAGCTTGTTTGATTGCCTTGCGGAGGGAATAGCTACACTGTTTGTATTCAAACATGTTTCCGGTCGCCTTACCCTGGTTAAAAGCAGTGGTTCGCGCTTTCAGTTTTGCGCGAATGCTGCCATCAATCCACGGTTTCTGGTTGGGGAAGGTTTTGATATTTGCTATGGGTACAACATCACCAATGCACTTGCTAATAAACTCGCTCACGGAATCAGCGTATACATCAATGTTGTTGTCAGATGCTATCCGGAACATATCCCAGTCCACGTGCTCGAAGCAATCTTGCAGCATGGAATCAGATTGGTCGGACCAGCGTTGAACAGACCTGAGAACGGGCTTTTCCTGTTTTAGTTTCTGTTTGTAGGCTGGGAGCAACAAAATGGAGTCATGGTCAGACTTGCCGAAAGGAGGGCGGAGAAAAGCCTTGTATGCATCACGGAAGTTGGAATAACAGTGGTCCAGGATTTTACCAGCCTGGGTGGCACATTGGATATGCTGGTAAAATTTCGGGAACCTTGTTCTTAAATTAGCCTTATTAAAATCTCCAGCCACAATAAATGCAGCCTCAGGATATGTGGTTTCCAGTTTACATAGAGTCCGATGAATTTCTTTCAGTGCCGTCGATGTGTCAGCTTGAGGGGGGATGTACACGGCTGTGATTATAATCGAGGAGAATTCTCTTGGTAGATAATGCGGTCGGCATTTGATTGTAATGAATTCTATGTCAGGTGAACAAAAGGACTTGAGTTCC
>QNTS01011673.1:8778-20100 GCA_003317085.1 Hucho hucho
TCACACCTGTTACAACTACTCACACCTGTTACAACTAGTCACACCTGTTACAACTAGTCACACCTGTTACAACTAGTCACACCTGTTACAACTACTCACACCTGTTACAACTAGTCACACCTGGCACTCTCTCTCTCTCTTTTTCTCTCTCTTTCTTGTTTTCACACACATATGTTATGTTCTATCCTCATGGGGACCTCAAATGTATTTCTATTCAAAATCCTATTTTCCCTACCCCGTAACCCAAAACCCTTTCGCTAACTCCTAACCCTACCCCACTAACCCCTTACCCTAATTCTAACCCCTAAACTTTAAATAGCCTTTGTCATCATGGGGAAGTGGGAAATCTCCCCACAAACCAAGCCGCACGCACACACACACGCACACACACACACACACACACACACACACTTTCCAGAGTTGGAGTGGTGAGGGCAGTGTATCACCTGTTTGTCTGTCATCACCCCTCTCTCTGGTGAATTGACTTTTACCATCACACTGACTGGTTGGCTGAGAAGTGAGAACACACATGCTGACAGACTGGCCATTTGATCTCTGACACACACACTATCTCCTAATTACCTCATTATGTGTGCTGGCCCGTCTTTCTTTTCCCGGTGTTAACGGTTCCGGTACATTAACGGCCAGGTGTTGTCGGAGCGCATGTAGACCTCTTCTCTTACATTACCTTCCATCTCTCCCCCATCCATCCATCCTCCTCCCTCATTCTGCTCTCTGATGTGTGGTAGATTAACATGTGTGATAAGCAGGTATATTAAAGGGACTGATACACTGTAGGGGGTTAGTTTGTGCACAGACACAGAACAGGAAGGAGCACACAACAGGACAGGAAGGAGCACACAACAGGACAGGAAGGCGCACACAACAGAATACAACAGCTGGTTTCACATTTTTTGTTTTATTAATTTCCTTCCCACGTTCTAAAATGTGTAAAGGACTGTCCTCCCTTCCCTTGTCATGCTTGGAGAAGTGAGTATGGAAGTATGTAGTGCTGTATGTAGTGTATAGTGTGTAGAATGAAATGTGTAGCACAGGAGGATGGTGGCACCTTAATTGGGGAGGACAGGGCTCGTGGTAATGACTGGAGCGGCATCGGTGGAATGGTATCAAATACATCAAACACATGGTTTGATGCCATTCCATTTACTCCGTTCCAGACATTATTATGAGCCGTCCTCCCCTCAGCAGCCTCCACTGGTATGTAGTATGTAGTGTGTAGTATGTATTGTGTAGTGTGTAGTGTGTGAGGATGCGTCATAGTTTATAAAGAGAGACAAGTATGTTTTGTTGAAGCAGAAGGTTGATGTGATTGTCGAAGCAGAATGTTGATGTGATTGTTGAAGGAGAAGGTTGATGTGTTTGTCGAAGAAGAAGTTTGATGTCATTGTTGAAGAAGAAGGTTGATGTGATTGTTGAAGGAGAAGGTTGATGTCATTGTCGAAGCAGAAGGTTGATGTGATTGTCGAAGGAGAAGGTTGATGTGATTGTCGAAGCAGAAGGTTGATGTGATTGTCGAAGGAGAAGGTTGATGTGATTGTCGAAGCAGAAGGTTGATGTGATTGTCGAAGCAGAAGGTTGATGTGATTGTCGAAGTAGAGGCTTGATGTGATTGTCGAAGCAGAAGGTTGATGTGATTGTCGAAGCAGAAGCTTGATGTGATTGTCGAAGCAGAAGCTTGATGTGATTGTCGAAGTAGAGGCTTGATGTGATTGTCGAAGCAGAAGGTTGATGTGATTGTCGAAGCAGAAGCTTGATGTGATTGTCGAAGCAGAAGGTTGATGTTATTAGACCTCTAGATATAGAGCACAAACTAAATGTGTGTGTGTGTGTGTTCCAGAGCAAAGGGGATGCGGGTGAAGTTGAGTCACCTGGCTGACAAACAGGAGTGGACACATCACAAACACAGGTAATCTGTCTGTCTGTCTGTCTGTCTGTCTGTCTACCTACCTACCTATACCTATCCACCTGTCTGTCTACCTATCCACCATTCTACACCAGTGAGCTACTGCAGTCTTGAGTCACATCAGGAACTGTGGGTCGTTTAACTGACATAAAAGTGATACTTTTCATCAGAGCTTCTCCCTAATCTCTATCTTTCTCTCCATAACCTCCTCACTCTTCTAAAAGAGTCCATGAGGACAGGGCTCTTCAGGATCTGGAGTCTCTACTCAACAGCAAGAGTAAGATCTAGTCCATCTCTTCTCTCTCTCCCTCTCTCCATCTCCTTTCTTTCTCTCCCTACTCTCATCTTTCCCTCTTCTCTTTTCTCTCTCCTTCTCTTCTCTCTCCTCTCTCTCTCTAATTACACTGATACGTTTCAGTGGCAATGTATAGTTTGACTTGTTTATATCCCCCCCCCCCTCCTCCCAGTTGGCCAGAAAGCTTTCCTCTGGTTCCTGCAGTCTGAGTTCAGTGAGGAGAACCTGCAGTTCTGGTTGGCCTGTGAGGAGTACAGGGTTACCCCCCCATGGCAGCAGGGGGCCAAGGCCCAGTCTATGTACTGTCAGTACATCAACCCTGGTTCACCACAGGAGGTAGGTGGAGTGTTGTGTAGATGCTGTCTAAATGTTGTATATACATTTTACAGACGTTGTATAAATGTTGTGTGAAGGTTGTATAGACATTGCTTGAATGTTGTAGAAGTAAGTAAGTAAGCCTTGTCCAAGCCAGAACCATCCAGAGGGGCAAGAGCCCTAATTTCTCATATTTCTGTAGCTTAAGGAAGCTTGATGTAAAGTACACCCCCTGGACAGGATGCTAGTGAACGTTGTCTAGGCGTTGTCTGAACATTGTGTGTGTTGTTGCCAGGTGAACCTAGATGCTGAGACCAGGGAGGCTCTACTGAGAGTGATGGAGGAGCCTGCAGGCGACACATTCCACGAGGCCCAACAACACGTCTACCACCTGATGGCCAAAGACTCTTATCCTCGCTTCCTGCGCTCCCCACACTGCCTGGAGGCCCTTAGGGCGCCTTAGATATTCCACAGCGCCACCTGCTGCCCTGGAGGACCACACAACAACATAATAACAAGCTGTGTTTCATAACTACATTAGATTTTATATCATTTAAATGTATACTCAAGTCTTAGTAGACACTCGTATGTGAGTTGTAAGATGTTTGTGTTTATCGTAAATATGGTTTAACTATGGTACATGTCCATGTAGTTCTTAATCAAGTGTTTTGACAGGAACTGAGATCATGAGTATTCTAGTCAAATCAAATCGGTCACAGACATATTTAGCAGATGTTATTGCGGGTGTAACGAAATGCTTGTGTTCCAGCAGCATCTCCAGCAGTATCTAACATTTCACTGAGTAACTAGTCTAACTAGATGTTCTTATGTAGAGGGAGTTATAATAACTGTAGTACCATTATAAACGTGTATGTGCAGAGTTCATTGGATTGCATGCTGAACTAGAGTGAAATGTAGCCGTAACAAGAAACCTGTAACCTGTCCACTTTATGTTCTGGTGAGGTTAGGGCTCTACATTCCCCCGGGACTTTCCACAAATCCTGGTTGGAAGATTCCCTGTCATTTGAATGAGGCTCCTCCGAACTTCCCTGTCTTTCTCTACTGTTCTCTATCTGTCCAATAAAACCACCAAACATACAGTTGAAAAAGCAAAGCCTTACCTGACCTGTGCTTGACTGAGGTAAATACACACCCGGTGGAATTTCACAGAGAGCAAAGCATCATGGGTGTAAACATAGCGTGGGAGGAGGAGAAAGAGAGACCTGCACTAAACAGCAGCTCTGAGGTAAAGAGGAAAGTGTATGCACACGAAACACCTGACTCAGCCATACGCAGGTCTGGATAGGCCTACACACACCCACACAAGACAAAATATCTCTGTTGCGTTACAAAATGTCCACAGCTTTTTATTCACGCCCTTTGCATTGGAATTCAGTATCTGGGAGAAACTTGTGTCTCAGTTCTGAAGACAGCGCAACAAGACGAGAATCACACAAAAATACTCGATGGCCCCTTCAATATACATTACAGAGATCACACATGTAGACCGTTGACTATCTAGGGTGCATCTCAATACTCTTCTGTGGCATCCTCACGTTCCTCGTCTCCTTTCCTTGTCTCCTCGAGGCGATAGCAAGCAGCCAAGTCTACCAGTGAACTCACCAAAACTGACTACTACAGCACCATCTATTGGAGACTTGGATACTACACTCCTCAGCTGTCAATAGATGTATACGACTTCATGTCAGTCCATTCAGCCAAGCAGCAGTGTGTCAAATACATTGTATGCGTTCCAGATGGCGCCCTACTCACTATACAGTGCACTACTTTAGACAGAGCCCTATGGGCCCCTGTTCAAAATTATAACACTATAAAGGGAATAGGGTGCCATTTGGGAGACATAATTAACTTTATCTAGCACAGCGAAACCAGTCAGACTAGACAGACTAACAGAGTGTTTATTTGGAGGTGCTGGGTGCAGGGTGGCTGGGATGGTTGTTTCCTTTAGAGGGGGTTGGTTTCACCTCCGCCCCCTTCACAACACTCAGCCTCTTGTGGAGTTTAGTACTGGCTCTGTGAGTCACCTCCTCCTCTATCTTGTTCCTGATCGCCACCTCCAGGCCCTGGGGGAAACAGCAGGGGACATGGGGTTAGGGTACAGCCACACTCAGACGCACGAACACAGATTCATTCATATATGACGTACATTATTGCCTAAAAAAAAGCATTCCTTACCGCAGGATATTTCAATGGGCGACTATCCAGGAAAATCAAGAAGAATAAGCAGGCCGTGTCTAAATGAATAAATCTGCATTGATCTCCGTTTTTGTGCGTCAAAGTACAACTCATCTCTACTTTTTCGGATGAGTTGCACGCGTAATAAGACAGACAATTTATGGGTCATGTCAGGGTCCAAGTTCTCTGAGAGGATTCCATCTGCAGACAGTGCTGACTGTATACCAGTGCATGTTGCCTCAGATGGTATGTCCCACAGAGAGAGACAGACCGCAGTGGATTCTCCTCAGATGGTATGTCCCACAGAGAGACAGACCGCAGTGGATTCTCCTCAGATGGTATGTCCCACAGAGAGACAGACCGCAGTGGATTCTCCTCAGATGGTATGTCCCACAGACAGACAGACCGTAGTGGATTCTCTAACCTTCCCCCAAAATGTTCACTTATACACTTCCCATCATGGAGTTCAATTTAAAAAGCATAGAGTTGGTGTAGGCAGTGGTTGGAGGGCGTTTCCACCGTCCACAACGAGGAGAGAAGGGTGCAGATTCAGAATGGGGATGTAGCCAGCTGGAAGAAGTAGCCCTAAACCCAGGACAGGGCTGAGACGAGAACACGATGGGAAACTGTGACCACTTCCATTTCAACCTTTTTAGTCGTTTTTTAAAAAAGATCTTTAAGCGCCAAGCGCACAAAAACAAAAATCATATAGAATATCTTCATGATCAAAAGGCATCGGGTAGAAGTAAATTAATCCACAAATATATAAATCTTAAATGACTGTTTTACGTGTGAATTTGATTATATAATCTTGAAGCCCATTCAAAACCAGTATAGGACTGGATCTTGGACGTAAGATGAAATGAGCAGTCACTTCCCCATCGTATACAAGAGGTAGCCCCCAGCCTGATCAGATCGATTTTAAACTCTCAATATTCCATAATGGACAGTATGGGCTGTCCTACAGCTGGTGTCTTACCTTCTTCAACTGCTGTTGCTGTACCACTTTAACCTTCTTTGGTGCAATCGTCCTCCCTGTGAAACAACAGCAACAAGTGAGATTTGTAGCCAACAATAAAACCCCAGTGGAGATATTTATTGACCCCCTACAAAAACACAGTGGTTAAAGGGGCAAACAATAACAAAGGCAACACCCCGCCTCTGTTTTGGTAAATGGTTCTGATGGGTTAAACTACGCTCATCATGAGGCATTTATAAGTTATATTCTTCAAGAATCGATGGCTATATCCTTACTTTAAAAGTCAAACAATGTATGTAGCAATTTCAGATTGTACCCTTAAGCCAAACAGATTCGTAACAAGTACTGTAGAAGTTTTAAGCCAAGTTTCCATTTGGAACAGCCCATAAGAGAATCGAGGAGGTTAGCTAGTTGGCAAGGGAATAGAAGGCCAGGCGCTGTGTAATCTTTGTGTGGCTGATAATGCTATTACAAATCTCCCTATAAATAACTATAAGCTGCCCTACAGTTCTCCTTCACAAGTTGGCAGCAGGGCCAGTAAGTAGGCCTAAACACTGTGACAACTTTCGAATGTGTCTTGTTAATGCACATGTAATGGTATGCGATGCGATTCAAATTCTTGTGCTGTGATGAGTTCCATTTGAGGGGGCGCCGGCACCCTTGATAAGTTCCCACGCAGTTGTTCAATAGAAACTGGCTCCTCACTGAACCGTGTTTGAGCCAGCATGTCCGCCGCCACACGTCGCAAATACCTTTTGAGTGTATATATACGAAGTCCAGGCGAAATCGCTAGAATACAAGACATCAACCATGTCACACTGTACGTACCTCCTTTTCTGGGACCTTTGCTTTTTTGAGGTTTCTTGGCTCCGCCGGGCTGCGCTTTGAACTTCTGTTTACCTTGCGCCATCTCGCCTCGAAGCTGTTTTCACCGTATTGTTCCAGACCGGATGCAGATGGGCGTTACAACATGGCATTCTGGGATACTGGAGTGTTGAGGTGTGGAAAATACAAAAATATAATCTCTCTGGAAAATATTTGGAACTGAATCATTAAAATGTTTTAATTGTGCCAAGTTAGATAAATTACTTATTTAACATGTACCTTGACATGAAATGAATGTATAAACTATCATTGTATGTACTAAGAAAAGTCCCAGAACCTAAAAGATACAACACAGACCGCTGTAATGTTTTGGTTCACTCTTTATTGTATTGTCGTGAAAGAGAAATCTCGTCTTCATTCAGGTATGCAGTTTAGAGCATTGTATTCATATACATATATAAAAAAAACATCAATTTTTCAACTATTTCCACATGATACAAAACTAAACCCCAGATATGAATATAAAGAATAACGTAACTACACATAGAAAGAGGCCTTCTAATCGACTACACCCCTAAAACACTAATATCACCAGCTATGCTTCCTATTGGCGTATTCACAAACACCCTGTCATCAGGACATTCTCCCGTTGGTTGAAATCTCAGAGGGAGTAGAAGTGATGACAGCGTTGCATTTGGCACTTAATTTGGCATCTTCCTCTCCCAAGACTAGACTCATTAGGTCATGTCCCAAAGTATCCACCCTTGCATACTACTTAGTATGAAGTAATTCCTCCCGTGCATACTAGGTAGTATGCTAGTGTGGTTATTGGGGACGGAGAATAAGAGGGATGACAGATGGTTTCCTACAAGTACACTGGGGATTTACTGCATCTTAAGATACCCTCAGTAAAGAGAGTAGGAGATATTTTACACTATTCAATATGGTGCCCTCTGTCTAGACCTAGGATACGTCCAAATGTCACCCTATTCCCTATATAGTGCACTACTTTTGACCGGAACCCTATAGGGCCCTGGTCAAAAGTAGTGCATTACAAAGGAAATAGGGTGCCATTTGCGACATACCCATAGCCTGCTAAATAAACAGATAACCTTTGGGTGACTAACTGGCTGCTAATTCTGATTAAACATAGTCTATCCTGACATTTTATCAGTGTGTGTGTGTGATAGTGGGCGTGGTCGAGGAGGCCTCTCAGTGTAGTCTAATTAACAACAGCTTAATCACTAAGAATCACGATAACAAAACAACTGATCACAGTCAAACAAGAGTAGCCTGGGTACCAGTCTGTTCGTGCCATCATTCCACTCTTTGTCATACCAAACAATGGCCCGGAGTACAAGGGGTGAAATGTTAACACAGAACAGCATCTGGATTCCAGGCAACAACAACAACATGTCTTCATGATGAGAGACAAGCGGACTCTCGTAGCCTTTTTAAAAAGGTTTCAACGTAACAATCTACGGATGGCGACAAAGTTGCTACATTGTTCTCGACCGTTAAAACTCTCCCCTGATTTCTTCCAGTTCAGTTTCTCAAAATAAAACACAAAGAAAGGAACCCAAAAACACAACAGTGGTGTTTGATTCTAGACCCTTATGTGATTTGACAGCCAACAGCATCGCTGTGAGAGGAAGGGGGAGAGGGGTAAGTTTGACAGGGAGAGGTTGGGGACGGAGGGGTCTCTGTTCTACTGCGATTCTAGAATTCTAAATAATGTATTTTTTTTTTGACAGGAAAGTTGTAGATAAGAATGCCTGGTGTGGACCAGAAAGGGTCCAAGGGGCGAGGAGGAGGTGTGGTGTGTTTAGAAATCAGAGGTTTTTGAATGAGGGATGATGGACTAATAGAGTAGTGGATGTGGGTAATACACCTTTGACCTTTCAGACTTGCCTGACAACTCAAACTACTGTACATGTCCCCACTGCTCTATGCTGGCTACATACCTCAGGCAGACTGCCATCGTTGAAGTCGTTTGTGGTGACGTCAAAACGAGGGGTGTTGTACAAAACAAAGTCATCGGCGATTGGATCATCTCTAACCAATCAGAGTATCAAAGCCAATGATGCATTTTCTAAAACGTCGCTTTTCTGGCTCTGGCCCAACCTATCGGTTTCTGGGACCAATCAGAATGGTTAGAATGTGTTTGCGTTCTAGAAATCGTCAGGGGGTACTCAGATCCAGTCTCATTGCGGAGAAGAAACTAACATCTGTGGGGGTGGCCTAGCGTTTCACTAGAGCAAGGAGTTTGGGTAGCCAGGCAACTTTCGGACCTCCTCTTGCATTTTGAGAGGGGGGTTAAGAAGGGGTTGAAGGGCTATGTTCATCCCTGTTAGCCTGGGACCTGTCCCAAATTACAACCTATTATTCCCTCTATTGTGCACTACTTACGACCAAAGCTCTGGTCAAAAGCAGTGCTCCATATAGGTAATAGGATACCATTTGGGATGCACACCTGTCCTGTCGTGTGTGTGTGTGAGCGGTGGTGCTGGTAGTGTAAGGCATTGAGCAGTGCAGGCCTCTGTGACATTCAGTACATCATAGAAATACAATCTTTAGAACAAACATCACCATTCCACATCCCGTTCAATTGTTGTTTAAAGCCGAGACTTCCATCTCGGCCAAGAGAAGAGAAATAATGTTTAATTTTGCTTGCTTTTGTTGTCCAGGCCAAATAACATGGAGATGGGTGTTGAGTGTATATATAGTGTTTCTGTGTGGTTTGATATGGTACACAGTAGGACGGTGGTTTTTAAACCTCTCCTCAGGGACCCAGGTCCACACCTGATTCAACTTGTCAACTAATTATCAAGCCCTCGACCAGGTGAATCAGGCGAGCTAGTTCAGGGCTAGAACAGAATGGTGAAACGTCTGAGGAGAGGTTTGATAACCCTGGGAGTAGGGGACGATATGGTACAGATTGGAACAACCAGGTACAGACATTATGTGAGGTAAAGGGAGGTAGCCACAAGTTATACGCGTCAGCTGACTAAAGAGGTTTGCTCTGGATAATGTAATATCAACTGGACTTGATGGTTTTCATTTAAATAGTTCTCATTTCAGTTGCTTTGGCAATGGTTGTGTCTCAAATGACACCCTATTCCCTATATAGTGCACTACTTTAGACCAGGGCCCTATTCCCTATATAGTGCCCTACTTTTGACTAGAACCCTATTCCCTATATAGTGCACTACTTTAGACCAGGGCCCTATTCCCTATATAGTGCACTACTTTAGACCAGAGCCCTAGTCCCTATATAGTGCACTACTTTAGACCAGGGCCCTATTCCCTATATAGTGCACTACTTTAGACCAGAGCCTATGGGCTGTAGTCAAATAGTGCACTATATAGGGAATAAGGTGCTATTTGAGACTCACACAATGTATTTTCAGCAATCAAGTGTCATCACGGGCAATCAATCTTCTTAAACTCACATATTTATAAACACCTTCCAGAGAACGCTACATGTTAATATATAATATTTTGATAGGGTATAACTGTTACATTTTCCCTTCCAAACGTTGTTTGGAGAAGTGTGAATTTGATTAGGATGTAGTTTAGGCCAGTTCTCCTGAAGGAGAGGGGTTCGTTCTGTAGGTGTGGACCCTACTAGTGTCGATCCTATTTATTTACATCTCACTTCCAGCACCACAAAGTGTTCAAAAAGTGTTCTCCTCCTGGTTGAACAGGTTTTGTTTTTCAAACAGAGGTCAGAATTTTTGTCACGCTACTCATTAACCAATCACTGTTACTGGTCTGATTTAAGGGCGGAGTCAAGCTGAGCGTTGATTGTCACTGCGGAAGCCATTTTGTAGGAGGGAGAGAGCGAAAGAAATAGAGAGGAGGGGAGGGAAGAGAGAGAAGGGGCGCAAGAGCTTCACACAGCGACGGGGATGTAGATCACTGGACAAGAGATGAACACAGGAGAGACCAGAGAGAGGAGAGAGAGGGAGGGACCGGAGCGGGGGGGGTTGGATGTGTGTGTCTGAGTTCCTGCATAATGTGTGTGAGACCGTGAAACGTGTGAGTTTGTATAACACTGACTCTGTGTGCGTAAATGTAACAGAACTGGACTTCCACCTCATCTGTGTGTGTGAGGGCGTAGAAGTCATATGAGAGAGTGAGAGCAGGAATATTAAGGTGCAGTGGCGCACGGCGGCCAGCGGGTGGTGATAGCGCCGTCTACAGGGCAGTGAGACGGCCGGTGAGTGCTGCCTGCAGCTCAGAGGGCAGAAACACCCCCAGCTCTGTGATGATGCCCCCTGTTATCAGCTGGTGGGGGGTCACGTCAAATGCCGGGTTCCACACATCAATACCTGGAGAGGGAGAGAGGGGGGAGGAGGGTAGACAAGAGAGGGAGGAGGGGGTATAGAGAGGTAGAGAGACAGGTTGGGGGGTTAGGGAGAGAGGGGGTGGGGGGTTAGGGAGAGAGGGGCGAGAGATTTGAGACAGTGAGACGGTAGAGAGCGATAGAGGAAGAGGGGGGAGAAATAAGGGAAGGTAAATAATGGTAGAGGGAGGGAAGAGGAAAGAGAAGGAGAGGGAGAGCAGGAAGACCCCAGGGAACAGCGTCTCCATTAAAGGAGCGCATAATATAATTACTGTGATGTCACAGAGCTCCTCTTCTAGTTCTTTAATTAGAGACACGTGTCAATCAGCTCCGGTACATTCTCCAGAGAATACACTATACTGTTATATCTGTCTGTCTGTCTACCAGGGACTATACTGTTATATCTCTACCACTACACTGTTCTGTCTGTCTGTCTGTCT
>QNTS01011676.1:7902-28793 GCA_003317085.1 Hucho hucho
AAGGTATTGGAGTGGTCATCACAAAGCCCTGACCTCAATCCTATAGAACATTTGTGGGCAGAACTGAAAAAGTGTGTGCGATCATGGAGGCCTACAAACCTGACTCGGTTACACCATCTCTGTCAGGAGGAATGGGCCAAAGTTCACTCAACTTATTGTGGGAAGCTTGTGGAAGGCTATCCGAAACCTTTGACCTAAATTAAACGATTAAAGGCAATGCTACCAAATACTAATTGGGTGTATGTAAACTTCTGACCCACTGGGAATGTGATGAAAGAAATAAAAGCTGAAATAAATCATTCTCTCCACTATTATTCTGACATTTAAAAGTGGTGATCCTAACTGACCTAAAACAGGGAATTTTTACTAGGATTAAATGTCAGGAATTGTGAAAAACTGAGTTGAAATGTATTTGGCTAAGGTGTATGTAAACGTCCAACTTCAACTGTAGATCCAAAATATATTGTTCTTATCATGCTACTATAAACCGCCCTGTTGAACAAATTCTGACTAACAGTTGCAAAGGGTCGGAAACTTTTCGATAAAATTCTGTACATTTTACATGGGAAGTCAAGCCCTGGAATTTTGCCTAAATTCCAAAAAGTTAGCTTAAAAATAGTGAACCTTTTTTGTGGGATACACATAAGGCAATTCTAGGTCTTGTGGTATATTTCGGTTAAACTATCCCCAATTCAATGGAATTGCAACCTTCTGCATGCGCAGTGTCCCATGTTTTTATTAAACGAGGCAAGTCAGTTAAGAACAAATTCTTATTTTCAAATGACAGTCTACCCAGCCAAACCCGAACGACGCGATACATGTGCAGTGCACTCTTCCATCACATGTACAGCTGATTCTCAAGATCTTGCACGCTAATGAGATGCTATTGAGCCCACACTTGTAATGTTTTGTCTGAAGCCATTTGACTTTACCACTAGATGGCGTTATGTCAACCCAGATTGATTCTCCTGTGTTAATTGTTGTAAGTAATGCCCTCACCTGTGTTGTATTACTTCTAATGACAAACCCTATTTAAGGCCCCACTGCCCTTTTGTTCTTGTTCAGTCCTGATGTTGGTCTAGGTGTTGTCATTCTCTAGGATTCCTTGTGTCTGAGATTTTTCTGACTTCTAAATTTTGAACTTGGATTCTGTTTTTTTGTTTTCCTTTGTGGACTTTTGGAGATATGTTTCTGGACTCATGTTTAGAGAATTCTCTGTTTTGGATGACCTTTTTGTATTGCCTCCCAAGAGGAGTTGTTTAAGTTACCCTGGGACACATTCATTTAAAGTGTTGCCTAAGACTGTTGCTAAGTTTTAATTTTTTTCTCTGAAGTAAAGAGTCAAAGATAAAACTCAGCCTTTTGAGATCTCATTGTTTTCTAATTCCTCTGCACTTGGGCTCAACCTCCTCCAGTAGTGGAGTGGTCCGCATCAAGGACACACACATATATCGGGGACCCGAGTTCGATCCCCAGCTGGCTCGTAACACGGAAGACCTATTTGGGTTTAATTTCTGTAATTAACAATGCCTCTGCCTGACACTTTGATGTGGAGTCAAACGTTCCAGTGAAGTATAAACTTTAGGAACAGCATGACACCGATACCACTGGTTTTACTGGTGGAAAGTCTCAGATACCACTGGTTTTACTGGTGGAAAGTCTCTCTCAGATACCACTGGTTATACTGGTGGAAAGTCTCTCTCAGATACTGCTGTTTATACTGGTGGAAAGTCTCACTCTGATACCACTGGTTATACTGGTGGAAAGTCTCACTCTGATACCACTGGTTATACTGGTGGAAAGTCTCACTCTGATACCACTGGTTATACTGGTGGAAAGTCTCTCTCAGATACCACTGGTTATACTGGTGGAAAGTCTCACTCTGATACCACTGGTTATACTGGTGGAAAGTCTCTCTCAGATACCACTGGTGGAAAGTCTCTGTCTGATACCACTGGTCATACTGGTGGAAAGTCTCTTTCAGATACCACTGGTTATACTGGTGGAAAGTCTCTCTCTCTGTATTTTCTCAGGCACCGCCTCTTGAGAAACTGGTTACCTGTAATGTCATTCACCAGCCAGCTCTTTATCTGGATCCTGGGGACCATGTTATCTGTGACGTTACCAGAACGTAGCCTAAACAGTGGCCCTCACTGAAGAGACTGGGTAGTTACACACATGTAAATGCTCTGAATAAGATGTTTTTATTAAAAATATATATTTAACCTTTATTTAACTTTATTTAATAACAAATTCTTATTTACAATGACGGCCTACCCCAGGCCAAACCCGGACGACGCTTGGCCAATTGTGTACCGCCCTATGGGACTCCCAATCACGGCTGGAAGTGATGCAGCCTGGAAAAGATCAGGGTCCTTTTTCAAGTCATATAGTTGCTTTATACCATAACTAATAAGATTGCATGGACAAGGAGGATCTGATCCTAGATCAGCACTCCTACTCTAAATGCGGTTCCTGGAAAACGGTTGTCAGGAAGAAAAGATGTACTGACACATAGAAACCACATGATGGTAGTGTAAGCTGGATAACATCCTGATTCAGTTTTATTTTGACATTTTAAATGTAACTTTTATTTAACTATGCAAGTCAGTTAAGAACAAATTCTTATTTACAATGACGGCCTACACCAGCCAAACCCGGACAACGCTGGGCCAATTGTGCACTGTCATATGGGACTCCCAATCACAGCCGGTTGTGGTACAGCCTGGATTCAAACCAGGGTGTCTGTAGTGACACCTAAAGCACTGAGATGCAGTGCCTTAGACTGCTGCACCACTCGGGAGCCACTCTGAGTTTCTTCTCATGCCTGGCAACAAGAATGTTACATTACAATAGTCCAAGTTTGACACAAACAGCAATGTCAATAGGACACTTTTTGTCAGGCCTTTACTGTTACATGTTGGCTTTTGATTCGTGCCCCCCTTGATGTAGGCTGAACATTGGAAAAGTTGGCCCTATGACATTTATCATAACCTACCGACCCATGTCCTATGTACAATATAACTGTAAGCAAGTAATTTCTTGATAATTAAATTGGAAACATTATCACTACCCTTGGTCATCCATAATAACTGATGCTGAGTGGGATGTGTTGGAACAGTTCACGATTTACTACACTACCCACAGTGCTTTGCCGCGCAGCGTGTCATGACGCTATCACTCTCTGCTGCCCATAGCGGCGAATGGATCCAGCATCTCTGCACTGGGTGTATAGGGCGAATGGATACGGGAAAATGCAGTGAAAATATATAATTCCCCGCATTTTCAATGTTTTAACAATTGCGATGAGGGAAAGAAGGTATGAGAGGGTGGATTGTCTCTTGAGCCGCTGCGGAGTACGGGCCGTTATTTTGAGAGAAATGCGGAGTCTTTTTCCCCATAGGTGTTAACGCAGAAAATACAAGATGAAGAAGCAATTCAATCGAATGCGACAGCTCGCCAACCAAACGGTGGGCAGGTAAGCAAAACGGGAAACCGGTTTACAGCCTCCTTTTCCATACCTTGTTATGCAAGTGAGAGTGAGTGAGAGTTTGCAGGAAACGTAGCCTAGCCTGCAAATCTGCTTGAGCAGCGCTTGGTCCCATTCCAATGGGAAGGGAATAGGTAACGGGACCAAGCAGATAATATTCATAATCATATAGGGATTATTATCCTACAGATTCACCGCAACGTATTGATATAGCCAACAGGGATAATGCATAGGATGCATTTATTTCACATTGCCGGTGGTCTCCTTTTGCGTAATGGCCATTTGGAATACCGCAGAGCGTGTAGGCGCATTGCCCTTATCCCAGCCCACTGGATATAATAATATCTATACCTCAGTTCAGCAGCGTCACAATATATGGGGTCATTATTGGGCAGAGGAGGAAGGTGTGGGGGGGACATGTAAATTGGGGCTAAACGCTGGCATTTCATATCAGGGGTAAAATGATGCCTATCACCCACCTTCTGAAGGCTAGATACTGCTGATGCAGACAGATGTCTCTGCGACGCGAGGGGGAATGGGAAAATTCGCAGTTCTTTCAATACGCAGTTATCTGAGCTGTGGTTCCTGTCAGAAATGAGAAACATTGCAGGTGCACCATCATGGTCGTCTCCTATGCCCCTGGAAAGGTCGTTTATCACTGCATCAGGTACCTTCAATCCTATGGATGTAGCCTGTGTCATGTTCTTCCACAATCCACATAGTTTACTTAGCAACTACACTTTGCCCCACTTAATTAGCAAAGGAGTTCAGGATCTGGTGTCACAGGAATGTGTTTATTATCACCAATGAAAAGCTTTTTAATTTGGGAATTATTCATATTGATATGCCTGAACAACAGATGTCCTTATTACTCCCATGCTGGGATACCTGTAATCAAACCAAATCAAATGTCAGGTACATCATGTTGTTTAAATATCAAATCAAAATCAAATCAAATGTATTTATAAAGCCCTTCTTACATCAGCTGATGTCACAGAGTGCTGTACAGAAACCCAGCCTAAAACCCCAAACAGCAAGCAATGCAGGTGTAAAAGCACGGTGGTTAGGAAAAACTCCCTAGAAAGGCCAAAACCTAGGAAGAAACCCAGAGAGGAACCAGGCTGTGAGGGGTGGCCAGTCCTCTTCTGGCTGTTCAGGGTGCAGATTATAACAGAACATGGACAAGATTTTAAAATACAGCCTATCCACCTGTAATGTCAGGTACATCATGTTGTTTATCCACCTGTAATGTCAGGTACATCATGTTGTTTATCCACCTGTAATATCAGGTACATAATGTTGTTTATCCACCTGTAATATCAGGTACATGATGTTGTTTATCCACCTGTAATATCAGGTACATGATGTTGTTTATCCACCTGTAATATCAGGTACATGATGTTGTTTATACACCTGTAATATCAGGTACATGATGTTGTTTATCCACCTGTAATATCAGGTACATGATGTTGTTTATCCACCTGTAATATCAGGTACATGATGTTGTTTATTAAATGGCCTATCCACCTGTAATTAAAACGTCCCCCTCCTTATGCTGCTGCTGCACTAGTGTATGTGGTGTGGCCTTCNTCTCCTTCTTTCTCTCTCTCGCTCTCTCTTCTCTTTCTAGTACTCTCTTCTCCCTCCCTCCCTCCCTCCTTCCTTCCTTCCTTCCATCTTCTCTCTCTCTCTATCATTCTCCCACTCTCTCTCTTTATTTCTCTCTCCCTCGCTCTCCCCCCGCTCTCTCACCCGCTCTCTCTCTCTCGCCCTGTTTTCTTCCCCTCTTCCTGGGGAGAGCAGAGCAGAGCAGCTTGTCTTGCAGAAGGCATCGCATCAATCGGGCGAGAATGCGCTCTTCGCTGCTCCTCCTCTCCGCCTCCTCTTCCTCATCCTCTTCCTCCTCCTCCCAGCTCCATCCTGGTCATCATATCACGTCCTATGCTGTTCAGCACACCACTAAGGGAGTAGCCTACATTACCTTACAGACGCTGTTGTTATCACCCCCTGCTCGATGGCCAGCATTAGTGCAGTATCTGAAAAGATGTCAACCACCTACATACTGCTGGGTCCTAGCTGACCTTGCCTCTTTAGTGTTCATCATTTAGTGTGTGTATGTGTGTGTGTGTGCATATGGTCGTGTTTTAAATCTCCCTATCTGTGTGTAGGTGTGTGAGTGTGTGAGTGTGTGTGTTGATGTGTGTGTACTACTCTAGTATTCTCTTCACAGTGTACTGCTGTTCAGAGGGAGGCTGGGCAGAGAGCGGTGGCAGCAACCTGCTGTGTCTCTCTCTGTTCTGTCCGCTGCACCACAGTCATAATGAGCTACAACGTGTTTCCTAAACAGCCCAGTGGTCTGGTCATTAATAATACCACAGGACGAGGGCTGAATGTCAAACCCAACACTTTGCCCCTAAGCCCTTTATTGAGTGGCCACTTGCTGTTGTGTTCAATAGTGATCACTCCAGTCTGACAGTGTTTTGGCCAAAATGAGCATTGAGACGATGTGCATACAATGTCCCAACTGTCACTCATCAATATTCCAAAATTCTAAATCCATTCGCGAGCATTGTCTCCCGCGACCTGTCTTGTAGCATGATACACTTGCTATGAAACACGGGTACTGGGGACCTGCAGCAGACACAGACGCATACTCCCATAGACAGTGAAAACAAAATGACATCTCTCTAACATTACTCCTGCACAAAATATGTGCAAGTATATTGGTCTCCAGTGATTCCATCAGCTGGTTTTAGCTTGTTGTAGCCTGCCTGCTGCTAGCTAGCTTCACTGTTAAACATAGGGATGTAATGTTAGCTAGCTAGCTAAGGATGTTGGGCTCTGCTCTGATAAACAGCATGTAGCTTATCACTTATTTAGGATAGTTTGACAGCTTGCTGATGAAGTTGTAAACATGTTCCCAGCAGGCAGTCCGTACTTCAGCATATTTCCAAAGCACCAATCGCTAAGTTGGAACGTTGGGGCAGCAGCAGCTGACTCAATACTGTACTGATTCGCGGTAGAAAAGGCAGTTGCTGCATCATTAAAACATGTTCATTGTGATTATTTTTTTTACTGCAGTAACTAGCTAACTAGCTAGCTTGCTTATGGAAGGAGCATTGCATTTAGTGTTGCATTAGCTAGCTGGTTGGTTAGCTTCTGTTTGGTTTCATATGAAGTGACAGGCTCAGGCTTAGCTAGCTAGTTCATAACGGACAGTTTTGGTATACATGATGAAACTTCAGAAATACACTAAAGTCCTTAGCTAGATGTAAAATTGCGCGACTAATTAAACTTCAACATTTATTACAGATTTCTTGATATATCTTGATTTGTTCAGAAATGTTTTGAGGACGATGTAGTAGGGACTGTTGTTGCTAGGTAACATGATACGATTCATCGGAAGAAGTTGCTGCCAAGGGCACCGAGTTGGCATAGGATTCCCAGTCAATAAAGAGGCTTCCGAAGGGCACAGTGGAGCCCTCAATGACTCGACAACTAGCCTTTGAGATTGACTTGTGAGTGCGTTTATCGAATTGATCAAGGGCTCGAAGTGCTTAAAGTGTTCGGTTTGAGATTCAGCCAAGATGTATAGGCCAGGGGACAGAGGGCAGACTGGTACTGTGTACAGGACAAGGTCTATAGGCCAGAGGACAGAGGGGAGACTCTGGTACTGTCTACAGGACAAGGTCTATAGGCCAGAGGACAGAGGGGAGACTCTGACTGGCACTCCTGCCTGGGAGTTTAAGGTGTGGGACATGGGTGGGACAAACATGGGGGACAGGGGGTTACATACAGGGATGGAACAGGGAGGGACAGGGATGGAATAGGGGTCAGACAGGGATGGAACAGGTAGGAACAGGGGTCAGACTGTGAAAGGACAGGGAGGGGACAGGGAAGGGACAGCCAGCGGTGAGGGTAGTGTCCTACCGAGTGTTGGATCATCACTCGATCACTTGATCATCTTTGTTAGTGTCCTATTGAGTGGAGGTCTCGCAGCGGGCCTCAACCAGGAGACCCATGAGGCGGCGCACAATTGGCCCAGCGTCGTCCGGGTTAGGGGAGGGTTTGGCCGGCTGGGATGTCCTTGTACCATTGCGCTCTAGCGACTCCTTGTGGCAGGCCTGGCGCATGCACGCTGACTCCTGTCGCCAGTTGTACTGTGTTTCCTCCGACACATTGTCGGAGTGTGTCAAGAAGCAATGCTGATTGGCGGGGTCGTGTTTCGGAGGACGCATGGCTCTCGACCTTCGCCTCTCCCGAGTCCGTACGGGAGTTGCAGCGGGTAAAAAGTAAAAAAATATATTTGTCCTGTTACACACAAGTCTGTAATGGAAATGTGTTTTTTTGCATATCCGAACTCCACCTGAGACACCCACAGGGAGTGGGGTCACGGCTAGGGTCACCATTGTACAGCGCCTCTGGAGCAATTAGGGTTAAGTGCCTTGCTCAAGGGCACAGCAACAGATTTTTCACCTTTTCGGCTCGGGTATTCAAACCAGCATCCTTTTGATTACTGACCCAACTCTCTAACCTCGAGGCTACACACTCCTTCATTCAGACCAGGGCCAGGTAGTACTGACCATGGCTAGTGTTTATTAGTGTAAAATAGGTACCTTGTACATTCTGCTTTTGTTTGTTTTACTGATGGTCATATGATGTTTCCTATTGTATGCTAGGCTAATCTAGGCTAATCTAATCTAGGCTAATCAAGGCATAAAGTGACACTGACTTATTTTATTTTATGATGAAACTCAGACTGTAGCCATTATAATCTCAGCCCACTGTGTGTGTGTCAGTCTGTACCCTACTATATGTACACGCCTTCGGTCTCTCAGTCATATTTAGGTGGAGGTGTTATTATGGAGAGGCTTCTGCCAGGGCGGGGCCTGATGGCAGGGCAGGGCCTGATGGCAGGGCGGGGCCTGGTGTCAGGGCGGGGCCTGATGGCAGGGCGGGGCCTGATGGCAGTGTGGGGCCTGATGGATTGGCTCTACTGCGTCTGGTTCATTGGGAATGGTGCTATGTCCTTCAGGAGAGAAGGCCTGTTTATCATTCAATCAGTAAATCAATCAATCAATCAATCAAATGTATTTAGATTCACAAAACACTTCTTACGCAAAAACTTAACAAGCTTCTTAACTAAAAAAAAAGAAGTTCATAAGAGAGTTCGTAAGTGCAATTCCTCAACAATATCTTAAGATTTAATGATTTTCTTACGAACTTCTCATATATCTTCTTTGCTAGGCAACCGTTTTAGCTAGCTATCTAGCTAGCAATGGCAATAAGATGTTTGTTGCTAGGCAACCGTTTTAGCTAGCTATCTAGCTAGCAATGGCAATAATTTCTTACTGAGATTATTGTTCTTGGGTTTAAAGTATTCAATACAGAAACTTTCAGATGAAGTTTGTGAGTGAATTAAACATGTTCAATTGCTTTCATTAGCCTTTTCTCTCACTGCCCTGAGTTTAAGACAAGGGTTTAGCTATCTTGGAATTAAGAACATTTATTTTAAAGAATAAAATGTCTTCTTTACTTTTTGCTTAAGGAGAAACATAAGAAATAGCGCAAGAAAATGTCCAAGAAACTTTTTGAGGAATAGCAACTTAACTTTCTTCTAAAGTTAACGAAAAAATGACAGTTAAAATGACAGAATACAGAAATGCATTCTTAAGAAGGTTTTGTGAATCTGGGCCCTGGAACCCTAAATACCAAGCAGCATCACAGTAACTAGACCTGGAACCCTAAAGACCAAGCAGCATCACAGTAACTAGACCTGGAACCCTAAAGACCAAGCAGCATCACAGTAACCAGACCTGGAACCCTAAAGACCAAGCAGCATCACAGTAACTAGACCTGGAACCCTAAAGACCAAGCAGCATCACAGTAACCAGACCTGGAACCCTAAAGACCAAGCAGCAGCACAGTAACTAGACCTAGACCTCAATACTACACATCAATATACACATCAATACTACACATTAATATACACTATACACATCAATACTACACATGAATACACTAAAAACAAACCACAAGCAGTATAGCGGCCTATGGTGCTTTCTCCCAAGCTATTTTCCTGCACCATTATTGACAACGTTTTGGCTGAGCTGAAACAACCTTCTTTAGGTTTTTCATTCCTTATTGTCAGTCTCTAACCCTAACCCTGACCCTAACCCTAAACCTGACCCTGACCCTAACCCTAACCCTAACCCAACGTTTAGGCCGAGCTGAAACAGCCTTCTTTAGGTTCTACCTTTTCATTCCTTATTGTCAGTCTTTTTTGGCCCTCCTAACGGTGGAGACATTTAGAAATGCATGTGACCTACTACACCCTCCTGTCACGTCCTGGCCATAGATAGCCCTTTTGGCTGCTCATTTGTGTTTTTGGTCAGGACGTGATCAGGGGTGTTTTTTTGGTCTATGTTTGTATTTCTATGTTGGTTGGTTTGGGTTCCCAATTAGAGGCAGTTGTTAGTCGTTGTCTCTAATTGGGAATCCTATTTAGGTTGTTTAGTCCCCCACCTGTGTTGTGGGATATTTAGGTTTGTAGTTGTGTGTGTACCTGTGTGCCACACCTGTGTTATGGTTGTTGTGGACTTTTTTTTGGTGAGTTCAACAAATAAATATGTTTCACTCAACCCTGCATGCTGTGCCTTGGTCCAATTCTGTCAGCGATCGTGACACCTCCATTGACCACTCCTGTAATTGTATCCATCCAGTTATCTGACTACAGCCAGGTCAGTCCTTAGAGGAGATGGGTTTCTATGTTTGTTTTAGCTGTTGACCTCCTTGGCACCTGACCTCTGACGGCTGCCTCCAGGGAGTCATTAGAGCTGCCCGTTGGTTAGTCATTTACATCCAATTAATTTCAGAGGTGGACTGTTTAGCCTGGAATCCACACTGAATATGACTGTTTCCCTATTGTTTCACTTCACTGATTCAATGAAACAATATTGAAACAGCGATATTCTGTTTGGATTCCAGGCTATAGAATGCTGCATCTGGAACATAACATGGTCTGGTCCTGATGTGGTTCAGTCAGCAGCTTCCTGGTGTTAAGTACTGGAAGTTGTAGTCTACTGTAATTACACACTTAATTTCAGTAATTATTCTCAGTCATTATATTTTTTGTAATTATTCTCATTAATTGGACCTTTGTCCCCCTCCTTCTCCCTCTCCTCTGCAGTGACAGCCTCCTGCTGGTTTATATTAGGGGAGGAGGAGGAGGAAGATCCTCCCTCAGTAGTGGGGGAGGGCCTGGTCCATGTGTGCTGTGTCAGCATTTCTCTAGATCACTGGAGCAGTCCTGTCCTATGCTGGCTGGCTGGGTGACTGGCTGGCTGCCAGGGTTGGCTGGTTAGCTGACTGCCTGGTTGCTTTGCTGACTGGCTGGTTGGTTGGCTGGCTGGCTGACTGCCTGGTTGCTTTGCTAACTGGCTGACTGGCTGGTTGGCTGACTGGCTAGCTGACTGCCTGGTTGCTTTGCTAACTGGCTGACTGGTTGGTTGGTTGGCTGACTGGCTAGCTGACTGTCTGGCTGGCTGTCTGGCCTACTGGATGACTGGCTGGTTGGTGTGACACTTTGTTGGATGTGTATGGTCTCTATAGGAGGAGGTGTATGGTCTCTATAGGAGGATGTGCATGGTCTGACATGGTCTCTATAAGAGGATGTGCATGGTCTCTATAAGAGGATGTGCATGGTCTCTATAGGAGGATATGTACGGTCTCTATAGGAGGATGTGTACGGTCTCTATAGGTGGATGTGTATGGTCTCTATAGGAGGATGTGTACGTCTCTATAGGTGGATGTGTACGGTCTCTATAGGAGGATGTGTACGGTCTCTATAGGTGGATGTGTATGGTCTCTATAGGAGGATGTGTAGGTTCTGACATGGTCTCTATAGGAGGATGTGTGTGGTCTATAGGAGGATGTGTATGTTCTGACATGGTCTCTATAGGAGGATGTGTATGGTCTCTATAGGAGGATGTGTATGGTCTCTATAGGAGGATGTGTATGTTCTGACATGGTCTCTATAGGAGGATGTGTATGGTCTCTATAGGAGGATGTGTATGTTCTGACATGGTCTCTATAGGAGGATGTGTATGTTCTGACATGGTCTCTATAGTAGGATGTGTATGTTCTGACATGGTCTCTATAGGAAGATGTGTATGGTCTCTATAGGAGGATGTGTATGTTCTGACATGGTCTCTATAGGAAGATGTGTATGGTCTCTATAGGAGGATGTATATGTTCTGACATGGTCTCTATAGTAGGATGTGTATGGTCTCTATAGGAGGATGTATATGTTCTGACATGGTCTCTATAGTAGGATGTGTATGGTCTCTATAGGAGGATGTGTATTGTCTCTACAGTAGGATGTGTATATTCTGACATGCATATTTGTAGAGAAGGAGAGGCAAGCAACTCAGCTCAGTCAAATGGATTGTTTCCAGGCAACGGCTACTGTAAGCTCAAGCTGTTCTATAAGCATAGCGATGCTTCTACCACAGGAGGTTGGTGGCACCTTAATTGGGGAGGACGGGTTTGTGGTAATGGCTGCAGCGCCATGAGTGGAATGGTATCAAACACATCAAACACATGGTTTGATGCCATTCCATTCGTTCCGTTCCAGCCATTAGTATGAGCCGTCCTCCCCTCAGCAGCCTCCACTGGCTTCTACCTAGATGTATTGTTGGAATTGTTGGTATTTTGTGGGAATATCTGTAGGTTTGATCATGGCTTTAACCAGATAGTTCTATTGGTCTGTTGTCTTTACATACAGGTCCAATAGTTTTTTCAGTGCTGATCGTTGATCATTCACCATCTAAATGTTCTTTCTTGCTATTCATATCCATGACTGATATACGGCAGGCTACAGATCTCACTCTCCAGCCTTCAATCTTGTCCCATTTCTCAATTCCCCATCTCTCTGCTTGTCTTATCTGGGTCTAGGACAGTCTTTTAAAAGATACCATGATATAAACCCAAGCAGTATCCTTCATTCTGTAGCTGTAGCAGTAGTAGTAGTAGTATGGTATGTTGACATTAGCCTCTGTCTGAAAAGCTATTTATATTTCAGTTTCATGATCTACTGTATATTATTGAACATCTCATGTCCCGGTTGTGAATCTTGCTGCATGCTCATCAAGGGCACACTCTCACCTCGCTCTCTCGCTCTCTCGCTCTCTCTCTCTCCCCCACACGTGTGCGCACACACACTTCAATGCCGAACCAATCACTGACACTCTACTCCCAGATAATGGTGGTGATTGTGTGGTAATAGGTTTCCTTCCCAGTCCCTAACGGGATGGCTGCCTCTCAACTCCTCTCTGCTCCAGTGCAATTATGAGTGAATAGAGATATTGCAGCTATCAGAGATATTGCAGCTATTCTTTCTCTCGCGATCTCTCTCTTCATACCTTCCCTCTATTTCCTCTCCTACTCTCCTTTCTTTTCTCACTCCACTCCTCTCCTCCCTCCCTTTTCGTTCTGAAATACTCAGGGCGTAACCTCCTACAGCTGAGCTGGCACACTGGCCTCTTCATGACATCTCAGAGACCGCAGGCAGTAGTCCACAGGGAGAGACATAGATTGACTGGGATAACAGAGTAGAGGAGAAGAGAGAGATCCAGACTGACTGGCATAACACCCCAGTGTGTGGGTGCGTGCCCACATAAGTACTTTGAGTGAGTCCCACTGGGCAAAAACTGGTTGAATCAATGTTGTTTCCTCGTCATTTCAGCAACAAAAATTCAATGTGATGACATTGAATCAACGTGGAAAACTGATTGGATTTGAAAAAAGTAATCACCATAAGGGGATTTTGATGACATGGTGAAATGTTTTGTTGAATTCACATTAGTTGCCAACACAACCAAATGTAAATCAAAACTAGATGTTGAACTGACGTCTGTGCCAAGTGGGGTGTTACCTTTAGCTGCTGCATTGTTGCTGATAAAGATACCAATGACATTTCTCACAACCAGCCACAGCACCATAGAGATCTACAGTATATCAATGTCTTTAATATCCAGTATGGCTGATGGTCTACTGTATCCAGCATGGCTGATGGTCTACTGTATCCAGCATGGCTGATGGTCTACTGTATCCAGCATGGCTGATGGTCTACTGTATCCAGCATGGCTGATGGTCTACTGTATCCAGCATGGCTGATGGTCCACTGTATCCAGTACTGTTGGTCTTTCTCATTACATTGTTCAGGCCAAATATCCCTTTTAGCAGTAATGATATGTTTATGATCACTTTAATTTGTCCCAGACACTGGAGGTTGGTGGCACCTTAACTGGGGAGGATGGGCTCGTGGTAATGGCTTGAGCGGAATCAGTGGAATAGCATCAGATACCTCAAACACATTTCCATGGGTTTGATGCCATTCCATTTCCTTCGTTCCAGCCATTATTATGAGCCGTCCTCCTTTCAGCAGCCTCCTGTTGCTCTGCTCTGTGCGCTCCACCCCTCAGATTACCGAAGAGATAAACTGCATAGAGATATCTCTATGTTAATAACCCTCCCATTATCCATGCACCAACACCCTCTGGAGCCTTCTGGGGGCAGGGCACGGCAGAGCGGGGGCAGGGCACGGCAGAGCGGGGGCAGGGCACGGCAGAGCGGGGGCAGGGCACGGCGGGGCAGGGCAGAGCAGGGGCAGGGCTTGCATGGTTACAATGAGGCTTTGTGAATGAGTGGTCTCTCTTTTTGGACTGATCAAAAGAGTGATGATGTAATGGTGGACATTGACTGGTTGGAGGCCGTCCCTCCCCATCGTTGTCACTCTGATTTCTTCAACAGAGAAAGCCTCTTTTGGAACCGCGGCTGTTATACCGCTACCATGAACTCACCAGTTTACTCTGAGTGAAGTACTGTACATGAAAATGAAAGGGGAAATCTAGTGCTAGGCGACCATGTCATGGGAAGATTTCTCAACTGGGAACAAGTCTGTCCTTTCTCGACTCCACAGTCGTCCTCTCCTCCGTGACCTGGAAACCGATAAGTGGTCGAGGAGAGTGTTTTAAAATCCGCCACACCCCCTTTTAATCAGCTGTTGTTTTCTCTGAGAAAAGCATGGACACGTTTACAATGATAAGTAGCGTATTGTTTGTATCTATAAAATGTCTTGCACAACCAGCTAAATGAGTGTTTATCACTTTACACATTTATTTCGGGACTCCACCTGGTAAACGTCACTTTCCTGATGATGCGCGAGTGGAGAAGGAGAGTAATTTCACAGTATACGGTATTACCGGAAGTGCATAGGCATTATAAAAATGTAATTCAATGTAGGAAACGGGGATCTTGACCCAGGAGGGTTTCAGATGTCTCTTGTCTGGGTACCAGTCTTTTTAGCTAATTAACATTCCACTCCTTGCCACTCCATGTCATTGCCAAAGAGACTGGCCTTTCGGAAATCTCAACGTTCAATATGCAGCTGGATTCAGGGCGGAGTTGCTCATTGGTTGTTGGAAATAACATTCATATTTTCCATGACAGTATGTGGAGCCTCCAAAATGTAAATAGAATTATAGCAGTCAAAAACAAACATTTAGCTGTTAGCTAGGCAAGTTGTTGTATTTTGAGGCTTAAAAACAAAGCAAAGAGGTTTTGTGGTTGGAAATTCAGTATGTATTTAGTTTGAGAATTGAGAGGGGAGCTAGCAACTTGACAGAATGGTTTCGTCTGGACAAATACCAATGTGTTCTGTGGAGAGGAAAAAAGTGAGAGAGGATAGCTGTGAGGGTTATGAATCAGGATCAACTCTTCTGTTCTCCTCGTGGTCATGAATTATATAATTATACTTATAGTTAAAAGTAACAAAGTTATAAGTAGTGGCATAGCACACACACCTGCATATATACATTGTCACGACGTCCGCCGAAGTCAGTCCCTCTCCTTGTTCGTTCGGCGGTCGACGTCACCAGTCTTCTAGCCATCGCCGATCCACTTCATTTTCCATTAGTTTTGTCTTTGGTTTTTACACACCTGGTTTCAATTCCCCAATTACATGTTCATTATTTAACCCTCTGTTTTCCCCATGTTTGTGTGTATAATTGTTCCTATTGATGTCAGTCCAGTTGGTGGGCTTGGTATTTTTTTTCTACTTTGTAAGATTTGGAGTAAACTACGTTGTGTTGCTCATCTCTGCTATCCTGCGCCTGACTCTTATTGCACTACTACACCAAGCCTTCTGACATACATATATGTATATACAGTGGAAGTCAAAAGTTTACATACACTTAGGTTGGAGTCATTAAAACTCGTTTTTCAACCACTCCACAAATGTCTTGTTAACAAACTATAGCTTTGGCAAGTCGGACATCTACGTTGTGCATGACACAAGTATTGTTTACAGACAGATTATTTCACCTATAATTCACTGTAACAATTCACTGTGTGTATATATATATATATATATATATATATTTTTTTTTTAAACAGTATTGAAAATCATATAGTCGGTATTTGGAAATACCCCAGTATATGGTATAAACAGTATATCTCCCAAGCCTACTAAACTCAGCAAAAAAAGAAATGTCCCTTTTTCAGGACCCTGTCTTTCAAAGATAATTCATAAACATCCAAATAACTTCACAGATCTTCATTGCAAAGGGTTTAAACACTGTTTCCCATGCTTGTTCAATGAACCATAAACAATTAATTAACATGCACCTGTGGAACGGTCGTTAAGAGACTAACAGCTTACAGACGGTAGGCAATTAAGGTCACAGTTATGAAAACTTAGGAGACTAAAGAGGCCTTTCTACTGACTCTTAAAAACACCAAAAGAAAGATGCCCAGGGTCCCTGCTCATCTGCGTGAACGTGCCTTAGGCATGCTGCAAGGAGGCATGAGGACTGCAGATGTGGCCAGGGCAATAAATTGCAATGTCCGTACTGTGAGATGCCTAGGACAGCGCTACAGGGAGACAAGACGGACAGCTGATCATCCTCGCAGTGGCAGACCACGTGTAACAACACCTGCACAGGATCAGTACATCCGAACATCACACCTGCGTGACAGGTACAGGATGGCAACAACAACTGCCCGAGTTACACCAGGAACGCACAATCCCTCCATCAGTGCTCAGACTGTCCGCCATAGGCTGAGAGAGGCTGGACTGAGGGCTTGTAGGCCTGTTGTAGGCAGGTTCTCAACCGCAACAACGTCGCCTTTGGGCACTAACCCACCGTCGCTGGACCAGACAGGACTGGCAAAAAGTGCTCTTCACTGACGAGTCGCGGTTTTGTCTCACCAGGGGTGATGGTCAGATTCGCATTTATCGTCAAAGGAATGAGCGTTACACCGAGGCCTGTACTCTGGAGCGGGATCGATTTTGGAGGTGGAGGGTCGGTAATGGTCTGGGGCGGTGTGTCACAGCATCATTGGACTGAGCTTCTTGTCATTGCAGGCAATCTCAACGCTGTGCGTTACATGGAAGACATCCTCCCTCATGTGGTACCCTTCCTGCAGGCTCATCCTGACATGACCCTCCAGCATGACAATGCCACCAGCCATACTGCTTGTTTTGTGCGTTATTTCCTGCAAGACAGGAATGTCAGTGTTCTGCCATGGCCAGCGAAGAGCCCGGATCTCAATCCCATTGAGCACGTCTGGGACCTGTTGGATCGGAGGATGAGGGCTAGGGCCATTCCCCCCAGAAATGTCTGGGAACCTGCAGGTGCCTTGGTGGAAGAGTGGGGTAACATCTCACAGCAAGAACTAGCAAATCTGGTGCAGTCCATGAGGAGGAGATGCACTGCAGTACGTAGCTTCTTGGGGATTGCTGGGGCGCTAGCGCCCCACTCCCGACACTACCCGGTGAAATGTGAGGCGCCAAATTCAAAATCCAAAAGTTGAATTATTAAACATCCACCAATATACAAGTGTTCCATACTCATCAAAAGCTCTGTTTCTTGGCAATATCACAGCGTTGTCATTCAAAAAGGCTTTACGGCGAAAGCACAACATTTGATTGTTTGAGGGTAACACCTAACATATTTTTGCCATTACCATAATTTCATAAGCCTCCACGGTTCACAGAAAACACATTTCACAGCGAAAACAAATCAATTACCTGTTGAAGAACTTCTGCTGAGGTCTTCCTAAGTGTCCAACGAAGACAATCCATGGTTCTTTTGTTAGAAAAAGTCATGTATTTTATCCATAAATCTCCATTTGGTTCGCGCGTTATAATCAGAAACTACAGCGTCCACTACTCCATTGAAACGTGACTAGAACTCGTTCATCTTATACCTATAAACTTGTCCAAGAACAATCAAACATCATTTTAAATGTATCCTTAGGAACACTTTTACGTNCGAGACTGTTGACATCCAGAGGAAGCGATAGGTACTGCATTCATATGCCCTTATATGGGCATTTTCATGAGGGAGGGGTTCCAAATGAGGCACTCTGTGAAAACCACTTTTTCCAGGACAGAAATTCCTCGGGGTTTTGCCTGCCATATCCGTTCTGTTTTACTCACAGACAAATGGTTAACAGTTTTGGAAAATTCAGAGTGTTTCCTATCCAATGGTACCAAATATGTGCATATCCTATTTTCTGGGCCTGAATGGGAGGCATTTTACTTTGGGCACGCCAGGCTCTCCAAAACGGTCACCTCGTGTGCTCATCCCTAAGAAGTTAATGCAGCTGGTGGCCACACTAGATACTGACTGTTACTTTAGATTTTGACCCCCCCCCTTTGTTCAGGGACACATTATTCCATTTCTGTTAGTCACATGTCTGTGGAACTTTTTCAGTTTATATCTCTGTTGTTGAATCTTGTTATGTTCATACAAATATTTACACATGTTAAGTTTGCTGAAAATGAACGCAGTTGACAGTGAGAGGACGTTTCTTTTTTTGCTGAGTTTATTCTCCTTCTCTCCTCTCTCTTTTTCCCCCAGGATGAGGCAACATGGTCTCATTTGTTTAGACCACACATTCTCTTTCAATCTCATTCCCATGGACTTGCTGCTGTTATTTAAACTGGGTTTGACCGTTCAGTCGTTTGGTTACCAAGCATGGTATCATGGTCACCTTGTCTGCTGCACATGATCTCAGCTCCACAGGAAGTGACCTCAGGGCCTGACGGACCCTCCCTCCCTCTCTACCAACACACTCCCTCTCCAGTTCCTACCATTGAGGAATGACAAACTCTCCTGTCTCCTCCACTACAGCACATGTTCCTGGTTTGTTGACGTCTCGTTCTCCACATCTCTCCTCACTGCTGTGTTCTTGTCATCTACAGTAAAGGCTTGTTTTTGCTGTTTCACTGTAAACGAAGAGGAAAATAGCACCGCTCAGATCACTGACTGTCACTAGGATAAGGATGTAGAAAGGAATATGTCTCTTGGTTGCCTACGTAGTAACATTGCGGTGTGTTTTTACACTTCATCAAATTCATATTAACATCCTGCTCATCTCCCTCTCTCTGCCCACGGGTCATTAATAGATAGATGTTTTTTGTTGTCACATACAGGTGCAGTGCAGACAATGCATTAGATTAGGTCCTTGTGTTAGGCTCTGCTCACTGCCAGAGCAGGCATCAATATAGCTAGGCAGTGAGCTTGATATGCTATACCAATCCCCCTGACAGAAACAAAAGCTGAGCCAGACAGGTGGAGGCTGGGGTGCTGGTGGGCTAGCAGAAAGCAGACGAAGCATATCAAGTAACGCATGTTACGGCAACAGCATAGTAGCAAGAAACCCCACGTCATAGTTAGCACGCGGCAGCCAGCGGAGGATGAGTATGCAGAAATGGCCAACTTAAATAGACCGCCATGCAGAGTGATGAATCTAATTGGTCAGCTTAAATAGACCGCCAGGCAGAGTGACAAATCGAATTGGTCAACTTAAAAAGACCGGTTATTTATCATAGATATATGGTGACAGATGGACCGGTTATTTATCATAGATATATGGTGACAGATGGACAGGTTATTTATCATAGAAATATGGTGACAGATGGACCAGTTATTTATCATAGATATATGGTGACAGATGGACAGGTTATTTATCATAGAAATATGGTGACAGATGGACCGGTTATTTATCCTAGATATATGGTGACCGATGGACCGGTTATTTATCATAGATATATTGTCACGTCCTGGCCATAGAGAGCCCTCAGGGTTCTCTATGGTGTTTTAGGTCAGCACGTGACTAAGGGGTTTTTCTATGTTGGAATTTCTATGTTGGTTTTGTGTATGGTTCCCAATTAGAGGCAGCTGATTATCGTTACCTCTAATTGGGGATCATACTTAGGTAGTTCCTTTCCCACCTGTGTTTGTGGGATATTGTGTTTTGTTAGTGGACTGTGAGCGCTACGTTTGGTCTGAGCAGTTGTTTTTGTATATTCCACTGAAGAATAAATATGTGGAATTCCATGCACGCTGCGCCTTGGTCCATTTATTACGACGATGACAGAATATCCCACCAATGCAGGACCAAGCAGTGTGCGCCGAAGGTTAAGGAGAGTTGGACTTGGGAGGAAATACTGGGAGGATGCGAGACCCTTCCTTGGTGGGAGTCACCGAGGAATAATGAGGGACAGCGACGACGCCGGGGTCTGCGGCCACACACAGCCCATGGGGCACATGGGCTGGTCGGCTGAGCCGAGGGGAGAGCCAGAGCCCAAATGGGAGACTATCGAGGAGTTTAATGAGGGATATCGGAGAGAGGTGTTGGCTAGGAGTATGCTGCAGCGCAGGCGCCCTGAAGAGCGTGTCACCAGTCCGGTGCAACCTGTGCCGACTCCAGGCACCAGGTCTCCAGTGCGCCTTCCCAGCCCGGTACGTCCTGTGCCGGCTCCCCGCACTCGCCCTGAAGAGCGTGTCACCAGTCCGGTGCAACCTGTGCCGGCTCCAAGCACCAGGCCTCCAGTGCGCCTTCCTAGCCCGGTACGTCCTGTGCCGGCTCCCCGCACTCGCCCTGAAGAGCGTGTCACCAGTCCGGTGCAACCTGTGCCGGCTCCAAGCACCAGGCCTCCAGTGCGCCTTCCTAGCCCGGTATGTCCTGTGCCGGCTCCCCGCACTCGCCCTGAAATGTGTCACCAGTCCGGTGCAACCTGTGCCGGCACCACGCACCAGGCCTCCAGTGCGCCTTATCTGACCGGTGCAAGGGCCGGAGCTTTCATCTGCGCCGGTGCCCAGTCATGGCACGGCGTTCAGCCCGGCTCCATGGCCGGATCCGCGGTCTGAGCGGGTGCTACGTCCCGCACCGGAGCTGCCACCGACGCTAGTGGCCCACCCGAACCCTCCCCAATCTAGTTTCAGGTTTTGCGGCCTGAGTCCGCACCTTTGGGTGGGGTACTGTCACGTCCTGGCCATAGAGCCCTCGGGGTTCTCTATGGTGTTTTAGGTCAGGACGTGACTGGGGG
>QNTS01011683.1:11158-25457 GCA_003317085.1 Hucho hucho
CCTAGTATGGCCAGGACCTATCCTCAACTACCTACCTAGTATGGCCAGGACCTATCCTCAACTACCTACCTAGTATAGCCAGGACCTATCCTCAACTACCTACCTAGTATGGCCAGGACCTATCCTCAGCTACCTACCTAGTATGGCCAGGACCTATCCTCAACTATCCTCAACTACCTACCTAGTATGGCCAGGACCTATTATCAGCTACCTACCTAGTATGGCCAGGACCTATCCTCAACTACCTAGTATAGCCAGGACCTATGCTAAACTATCCTCAACTACCTACCTAGTATGGCAACTACCTACAGTACCTACTGGAAGCCCCACACAGGTCTAATCAATGTCATATTAGCCTGGTTTCTATGCTGTCTTGCCAACTCTTATTGTCATTGTCAAACATGTTGGCAACAAAACACAGAGATCCAGGACCAGGCTAATGCCATATACAGGATCTTAATTTGAGGAAAAAAAATCCTGCAGCAACAGTATCCAGGTTAATTTCATATTTTATACAGTTACCAGGTTAATCTCATGTTTTATACAGTATCCATGTTTATCTCATGTTTTATACAGTATCCAGGTTAATCTCATGTTTTATACAGTATCCAAGTTAATCTCAGGTTTTATACAGTATCCAGGTTAATCTCATGTTTTATACAGTATCCAGGTTAATCTCATGTTTTAGCCAGTATCCAGGTTGATCTCAGGTCATACAGTATCCATGTTTATCTCAGGTTTTATACAGTATCCAGGTTAATCTCATGTTTTATACAGTATCCAGGTTAATCTCATGTTTTGTAAAGAATCCAGGTTTATCTCATGTTTTATACAGTATCCAGGTTAATCTCATGTTTTATACAGTATCCAGGTTAATCTCATGTTTTATACAGCATCCAGGTTAATCTCATGTTTTATACAGCATCCAGGTTAATCTCATGTTTTATACAGCATCCAGGTTAATCTCATGTTTTATACAGTATCCAGGTTAATCTCATATTTCATACAGCATCCAGGTTAATCTCATGTTTTATACAGTATCCAGGTTAATCTCATGTTGCCAGACAACAAAACAAAACATTAAACAGCTTGAGGCAAGGCTATATTCAGATGTGTGTACCGAGGCAGCGACATAACTACAGTAACTGGGACATTCCTATTTTCTCATCTGCTGTGTAAGGAACCTGCGAGTAATCATTTCGTTGGACGATATGTACGTTATACGCATTGGTATACAAGACTAAGAAAACTTGAAATGTCTGCCCATTAAAATGTATCTCTTGCAGGTCTTCCTTTTTTACTGAAACTGCTATCCTGTATAACATGTGTTCTCGTCCGTCAGATTAAGAGCTATGATGACTGCAAGTGAATTTGTTCTTAACTGACTTGCCTAGTTAAATAAAGGTTAAATATATTTTATTTTTTTTTACTGCAGGAAGCTCTGAACAGTATCATGACCGCCAGGGAGATGACACGGGTGTCTAATGTAAACGGCAGGTAGCCTAGCGGTTAAGAGTATTGGCCCAGTAACTGAAAAGTCACTGCTTTGAATCTCAGAGTTGCCCAAATGTGAAAAGAATCTGCCATTTTGCAATTGAGCAAGGCAGTTAACCTCCAACAACAATTGCTCCCCAGGCGCGATGACGTGGACGTCTAGTAAGGCAGCCCCCCCCCCACCCCCCGCACCTCTCTGATTCAGAGGGGTTGGGTTAAAAGCAGAAGACCCATTTCAGTTGAATGCATTCAGTTGTACAACTGACTAGGTATCCCCTTATCCCTAAACAAATGTACATGGATGGCCATTTCAGCAAAACTACCCTTACTGTAATTACATTGAAATTAAACAGGGTCCCTATTCATCAATAAAGAAACAGATGGACACCGTAGATCGTCTTGCTCACCCTTTACTGCCATGGCTCACATCAAGCAACAGATGACATATTGTCAAGCAACCGCTGGACAGGGTAAGCTGAGACAATACCGCTGTTCATTCACTTTCTGGAGGAGGCACCTGAATATATGTGGCCGACACTGTTAAAAAAAAACAGCTGCCAGTGCAATGTGTAATCAGTGCTTCTTTACTTTTTTGGGGGGGGTTACTGTACCCCAATCACATTCGCTCTGCCCAAAGTAGCCTACCACATTGCACAACTTCAGCCTTATACACCGAGTGTACGCACATTAGGAACACCTTCCTAATATTGAGTTGCACCCCCCCACCCCACCCCTTTTTTGCCTGGTGTCGAAAGCGTTCCACAGGGATGCTGGCCCACGTTGACTCCAATGCTTCCCACAGTTGTGTCAAGTTGGCTGGATGTCCTTGGTGGACCATTCTTGAGACACACAGGAAACTTGAGCGTGGAAAAACCCAGCAGCGTTGCAGTTCTTGATACACTCAAACCGGTGCGCCTGGCAGCTACTACCATACCCCGTTGAAAGGCACTTAAATCTTTTGTCTTGCCTATTCACCCACACATACACAATCCATGTCTCAATTGTCTCAAGGCTTAACAATCCTTATTTAACCTGTCTCCTCCCCTTCACCTACACTGATTGTGGATTAAACAGGTGACATCAATAAGGGATCATAGCTTTCACCTGGATTCACCTGGTCAGTCTACACTAAGTGTACAAAACATTAAGAACACCTGCTCTTTCCATGACATAGGCGGAAATCAGTCAATTGAAATAATTTCATTAGGTCCTAATCTATGGATTTCACACCCACTGGGGAGCCAGGCCCAGCCAATTAGAATACGTTTTTTCCTACAAAATGCCTTTATTACAGACAGAAATACTCCTCAGGACCCCCCGCCCTCCTCCTCCACCTCAGATGATCCCGCAGGTGAAGAAGTCGGATGTGGAGGTCCTGGGCTGGCGTGGTTACACGTGGTCTGTGGTTGTGAGGCCGGTTGGATGTACTACCAGATTCTCTAAAATGAAGTATGGTAGAGAAATGAACATTCCTGCAGTCAGCATGCCAATTGCACACTCCCTTGAAACTTAAGACATCTGTGGCATTGTGTTGTGTGAAAAAAACTGCATTGTCCCCCAGCACAAGGTGCACCTGTGTAATGATCATGCTGTATAATCAGCTTCTTGATATGCTGCCTTGACAGCTTTGCACACTCTTGGCATTCTCTCAACCAGCTTCATGAGGTAGTCAACTGGAATGCATTTAAATTAACAGGTGTACCTTGTTAACAGTTAATTTGTGGAATTTCTTTCCTTCTTAGTGCGTTTGAGCCAATCAGTTGTGTTGTGACAATGTAGGGGTGGTATACAGAGAATAGCCCTATTTGGTAAAAGACCAAGTCCATTTATGGCAAGAACAGCTCAAATAAGAAAGTACAGTCCATCATCACTTTAAGACATGAAGGTCAGTCAATCCAGAAAAGGTGAAGACTTTTGAAAGTTACTTAAAGTGCAGTCGCAAAAACCTCTAGCACTATGATGAAACTGGCTCTCATGAGGACCGCCATAGGAAAGGAAGACCCAGAGTTACCTCTGCTGCAAAGGATAAGTTAATTAGAGTTACCAGCCTCAGAAACTGCAGCCCAAATAAATGCTTCACAGAGTTCAAGTAACAGACACATCTCAACATCAACTGTTCAGAGGAGACTGTGTGAATCAGGCCTTCGTGGTCGAATTGCTGCAAAGAAACCACTACTAAAGGACACCAATAAGAAGAAGAGACTTGCTTGGGCCAAGAAACACTGCCATGTCTTTGTGAGACACAGAGTAGGTGAACGGATGATCTCCGCATGTGTGGTTCCCGCTGTGAAGCATGGAGGAGGTGGTGTGATGGTGTGGGGGTGCTTTGCTGGTGACACAGTATGTGATTTATTTAGAATTTAAGGCACACTTAACCAGAATGGCAAACACAACATTCTGCAGCGATACGCCATCCCATATGGTTTGCGCTTAGTGGGACTATCATTTGTTTTTCAACAGGACAATGACCCAACACACTTCCAGGCTGTGTAAGGGCTATTTGACCAAGAAGGAGAGTGATGGAGTGCTGCATCAGATAACCTGGCCTCCAGAATCACCCGGCCTCAACCCAATAGAGATGGTTTTGGATGAATTGGACCGCAGAGTGAAGGAAAAGCAGCCAACAAGTGCTCAGCATATGTGGGAACTCCTTCAAGACTGTTGGAAAAGCATTCCAGGTGAACCTGGTTGAGAGAAGGCCAAGAGTGTGCAAAGCTGTCATCAAGGCAACAGGTGGCTACTTTGAAGAATCTCAAAGATAAAATATATTTTGATTTGTTTAACACTTTTTTGGTTACTACATGATTCCATATGTGTTATTTCATAGTGTTGATGTCTTCACTATTATTCTACAATGTAGAAAATAGTAAAAATAAAGAAAGCCCATGTGCCCCACCCAATAATTTGGTCCATTTCCCCCTCATAACTGTTCTGACTTGGTGGTGCACATGTAGCCTATAGCCTGTTTTAGGGAAATGTAATCATTGAATATTGTAAGAGCTTTCATTGTCTGCTTATAATGGCCGCTTTATTTATCCTACGGTTCTGACTTGGTTGTACAGGGAGAATACTGTAAGAACGGCCCATGTTCTGAATTCTGTCGCTGTACAAAAGTGCGTAACAAATAGTTATATTGACTACGTCCGTCCTAGCCCGCTAATTAATGTCTTAATCAAAATTACGGATTGCCTCTTATCCGCTTGTCGTCCCCTTATACCATAGTTTGTACATCTCAAATACCAGTAGCAACCACATTTGTTTATGTAAGTCAGCCATATCAGCTATGCTTTTTTTAAAGGCAGTAAATGAGGCTGAATTAACTATTTCGCTGCCAGACCAGGCTGCGCTGATAGCCAGGTGGAGCAGTGGTAATGATTCGCTCCATGGTGCTGAAAAGAAAGCTCTGCTGTTGGGACAGCTTTATGTAGGCCCTAACAGTTTGTGGGCACCGTTTGTCACCGTTATTAGTGAAATGAATGTATTGTTTAGTGTTGTGTAGTGGCTTTGCTGGCGTGCAACTTAAAAACATTGTTTTGAGTTTGCCCCTCCAAGATGTACATGCTAAAATCGCCACTGATTATTCCTGATAAAATTTAAAATGGTAATGAATGAAGGGGAATTCTCAGACATGAACATTGATGAATTTGTACCCAAACCGACCAAAAGTCTTGTTTAATCCAGGCCACCAAAGCTTTTAATTGAGCGACCCAAAAGTACTTTTTTTAATTGGGTAATCCCATGACACCTTTATCTTTGGGTAAAAAAATGACTGAGTATCACTGTAAGTCTCTTATTTTGCAATATGAATTTGGAAAGAAGCTTACCCAACATCTTGAAGGTAGACACAGGGACTAGAATGGGTAATGCATGAAATAGAAAGAGCGATCTGGGCAATATATTCATTCTTTGTCACGCCTGCTCCCGCTCTTCCCCCCTGGTGCTCGAGGGCGCCAGGCTCCCCAGCATTGCGCACTCTGTCGTGGAAAATCATTTTAAAAATGTAAAACTCTGACAAGAACTTGTGAATTCAATAATAGGCTTTAATACAAAATAGCAAGAAAGCCGAGCTGTTCCATGGAACCTCTGCTTTTCTGAACAGAGGGCTTGGCTTAAGTACCTTCAAGGTATATGGATACACCCTATATGTAAATACAGTACCTCCCTTTCCCATCTGCCACCATTATCTTTTACTTTGAGTTCTTGCTTGCTTACGCCCAGTAACGCCCACTTCTATTTCTGGTTAGATTATAATGGTGTCAGGGCCCTTAATGTAATACAAAAAATAATACATTTATTGCATGCATGTGTTTCCTGTTTTAGCCATTCTGCTTCCATCCTGTCTCTAATTCTCCTATAGTATGTTTCAAGTGTCAGTATGGATCTAGTACTGTGATCCCATGTCTGTCTCTTAACCTGTTAAATGTGCTTATAGGCTTTTAGCTAATGCACCTGTGCATTAGCTAATGTGTATGTCTTTACTCAGTCCTGTTTTTACCACCACATAGTGCATTAGCTAATGTGTGTGTCTTTGCATTAGTTAATGTGTGTGTCTTTGCATTAGTTAATGTGTGTGTCTTTGCATTAGTTAATGTGTGTGTCTTTGCATTAGCTAATGTGTGTCTTTGACCTATGTTCTGCTTATAAGTGGCAAATATACTACTTATACTACTTGGCATTCTGTTTCTAGGAGTCATGCCTTGTATGTTCATGAACTACTCCCATTGGCCCTATAGTTATTTTAGTTCTTGCTTGGTGTCACCTATATCTTGACAGATGTCCAAGTTATCTTGCATTGTATCTTTTAGCACTTAAGCCTCAGCCAATGTTAGAAATGAAATCTAAGTTATGTCAGTCATGTTGTCTGCTACCACAACTCCTGCCACCATCATTACGCACACCTGCATTCCCCCCGTCACGCGCATCAGAGATTATTGGACTCACCTGCTTCTCATCCCCGGCATCGGTCCTTACAGAATGCAGAAACCATAATTTGAAGCATCAGGGAGTGCTGATGTTCTGGTTGGTGGTGACGTCGGGTCCGGGGCCTGACACCGATGGAACCGGGGGTGCCTAAGCCAGCTCGTCGGGCTGTCACGCTCTAGCTGACTCGAGAGGTTTCTTGCCCCAGTTGGCTCGGAAGGCGCCCACCCCACGTCAGGCCTCAGCCGGATCGACAGGCCTTCATGCCTCAGCCGGTTCGTCGGGGGTTAGCGCCCAGCCGGCTTGTCCAGCACCCGTGCCTCGGCCGGCCCGTCAGGCTCGCCCAGGTGGGACACCAGGTGGCGCCCCTAGAGAGGGGGTACTGTCACGCCTGCTCCTGCTCTTCCCCCCTGGAGCTCGAGGGCGCCAAGCTCCCCAGCATTGCACACTCCTGCCATCATTACGCACACCTGCCTCCCCCCCGTCATGCGCATCAGCGATTATTGGAACTCACCTGAACTCAATCACCTCTGTCATTACCTTCCCTATATCTGTCTGGTTCCCCCCTCTGTTCCCTGCTTCTGCATTAATGTTCGTATGTCCTTATATGCCCGTGTGCTGACGCTGTTTCTGTCCTGTTACCTGTCTGTTCCTATTAAATGTTTGTCTCCCCGTACTTGCTTCTCATCCCCGGCGTCGGTCCTTACATTCTTACCATTTCCAAGCTACCAATTAAAAAGTGCCAGAACTTCCCATCTCAGTAAATCTGTTTTAATCTGTGAGATGAGTTTAGCACATTTTCCTGCTAAAATAATACCCAAATACGGAAACAATGAAAGGACACATCTTTATTCAACTGATTTCTGGTACTTTTGTATACTTTTTAGCCCGTAGTTCTATAAGTAGCGCTCACGAGCCACAAGTGGTCCCTGAAAATTGCGCACTACGTCACATGTGCAGATACGTGCAACACGTCCTCTCTCTCTCTCTCACTCACTCACTCACTCACTCACTCACTCACTCACTCACTCACTCAAATGGCGAGGGCCTGAAGCTCATTGGCTAGAATTCTAGTTGCTAGGGGGCTGACCCACATGGGGGAAAATTGTAGGGAAAATGCCAAAGCACAGCTTTCAGAAACTAGGGATTTCGTGGCAAATTGAGGTAAGAAAATAATTCTGCTCATAGATTACATGTATGATCTACACAGTCCAAAGCTGGAGATTTAAAAAAATACTCAGTAGTTGGCAAAGTTTCCAGAGCATGTGTTTAAAAGTTTGGCAGAGTGTTTACCCATTGCTTGTGAAAATCTTCTGTGAACCATATAATCAATACAGTACCCAGTCTCTCTAGCCTCCTGAACTGAACCATTTCAGTGTTTTGCCACAAGGTGGGGCTGCTCAGTGTACGGCAGATGACACACGCCGAGTGCTCCAATTTCCAAAGCACAGTGGAGTGCCATCAACGTCCACAAGAGGCAGATACAGACATGTCGGCAGCTGTGCTGTGTGTGTGTCTGCTTTTGCCTGTTCTCTCCAGGGACTGAATGTCTGTGCTCAGTGTGAGAGACAGTGATTGGCTGTCTGGGGAGATGCGTCTGTGCATTCTGTGAGGCAGAAATTCAGCACTATAACACTGCACTGGTTCCATATGAGCTCCTCGGCAGCTGCCTCATGTCAAGTCACTCTACTACTCTGGGATGAGGGAGCAGGATAATCAGGTCGGCTATTGTGTAGATAAACACAAGGTGAGGTGAGGTCGTATGTTCTGACAAAGATCTATCTAAATTTTTTTTCTGGGCTCTTACTACTAACCATGTTAAAACAATGAACTTCAGTGCAATCATCTTAATAATTGATAAGAAAACTTCTAATTTCAATGTGCCAAATCACTTTCCTTTTCTGGGTCACTCAGCAGTGAGGGCTATGAGGTGTGATGAGAATGGGGACTGCTGAGTTGTTCACCACGCTCCCCCTGTGTTCCCCTCCCCTCAAAAAGAGATCCTCCAGGCAGTCATTTCCCCAACACCAGATGGTCCTCTCTCTCTCTCTCTCTCCCTCTCTCTCTCTCTCTCCCTCTCCCTCTCTCGATCTCTCTCTCTGAGTGTGTGTGAGTGTGTGTGTGTGTGTGTGTGTGTGTAGGAGACCTACTAACCATTGGCTATGTTAGCTGTTCATATTTTAATGGCTTCCAAATGATCTTATGTCTCTCATGTTATCATGCTGCCAAAGCGGTGAAAAAGAAATACACAATGCCTCTCTGAACTTGTCTTTAACTCATTAACTGCAGATTCTTCCAGCCAGGTGTCTGGCTTGTTTTTTACAACCTGTTTGAGAGACAGTGTAATACATGACGAGGTACTATCTCTCATTTCATGTTTCCACAGCTTAGTCTTGTTTTAATGCCTCAATGCATCATATTATAAACTATGTTTAATCAGGCATGTTCAAACACACAGACAGGCACACACACACACACTGTGAATCAGGATAGGACAGCCAATGGAATGTTTCTCTCTCCCTCTCTCTCCTCCTCCTCCTCCTCCTCCTCCTCCTCCTCCTCTCTTTCTCTCTCTGTGCTACAACTTACCCCAGCATCAGTCGGAACAGAAGGTAAACCTTACAGACATACCCCAGCATCAGTCGGAACAGAAGGTAAACCTTACAGACATACCCCAGCATCAGTCGGAGTCGGAGGTAAACTTATTTCTATCTAGTCCAGTGGTTTGGAGAAGGAGGAAGATCATCATCGTCATCGTAACTTCCTGAAACCAAAAAAATGGATTTACTAGGGAATTCAGCTTTTAAAAACTGACATGCATTTTTCAAAGGATTAGAAAAGGACTGGAATCACAGCAAATGGAAGTTGAGGGACCCTCTAACACAGGGGTAGGCAACTAGATTCAGCTGGTGGACGATTTTTGTTGGAGCAGATGTTTGGGGGGCCGGAACATAATTATAATAATTTGTACATTACAAATTGACCACAACTACGCCCAAAAAGAGATTGCATTGGAAAATAACAATAATTTCATACTTTGATTACATTGATTTTACTGTCTTTTTTACCCCCTCAACAACAACAAAACTCCTGAAAAAAATAAGAATACTTTTAAATTTTTCTTTTACAAAATACTTATTGGGGCAACATAAAAAAAGCACTTGTGGGCTGGTTTGGGCCTGTTGCCGACCCCTGCTCTAACAAAGCAGCAGCATCTCACCCACCATGACTACATGCACGTTTACCAGTATGAAACCAATCCAGTCTGTGTTCCCTACCCCAGAACTGCCTTCCATTTCTTCATCCCCTTCCTCATTACCTCAACTGGGTGGCCAGAGTGGCTTCAGGAGAGTTTGCACCACAGATGAACCCACTGCCTGTCCAATCCCTGGACTGGCAGCAGGCGTGCTCGAAATGAGAGTGAAGGAAGGGAGCAAGATCCGAAACCTCTTGGGATTTGTAATGGCTCGTATGCAGAGAGAGGGAGAGGGAGAGGGAGTGGATGGGAGTCAGATACAGACGATGCTGAGAGTGAAAGAGGGAGTGAGAGTGGACAGGATTCATATGGGGAAGAGGCAAGGAGACGGAGTCATGGACATCGGCCGGAGTCAGACCCGGACCGGGCTGAGAGTGAGACAGGTGGTTTTCACTGGATCAGGAAATGGGATCACCAAAACCATAACATGTGTTGAGATCCTGAAACGGAAACTGGGAGGACTGCACCAGATATCCAAGCTCCACTACAAGACTGTGAGTGAGGTGTGGGAGAGTCAGGAGACTGACGTGACACCCAGGTCCAGGATGACCATTCATAAGACTGTTCCTGCTATCAGTATCCTGCTCTCCAAACACCCACTGGAACCACGTGAGCCTGGGTATCAGCCCCCAGAAAACCTGCATGATCCTAGATACCAACCCCCAGTGCACCAGCCTCCTAGGTATCATCACCCAGAAACCCTGCATGATCCTAGCTACCAACCCCCAGGGCACCAGCCTCCTGGGTATCATCCCCCAGAAACCCTGCATGATCCTAGCTACCAAACCCCAGGGCACCAGCCTCTTTGGTATCATCCCCCAGTGACGCTATGTGACAGTGTGCAAATTCCGCCCCGACCACGGCTCAAACTCACCGAAACACAACTGTTGTCAATACCACTGACCCAGAAAAGCCAAAGCCCTTTTTGGTTCCAGAGTGCCGGTACCTCTAGGTCTCAGGAGGGCAGTAGCGATGTACGGAGCAGTACGCCACACCTGTATGCTGCCTCGGAGAAAGAGAGGAAAACAGCAGGAGGAGAGATACTCTACAGTCCTTGTTCATACATGTTGCCTGGTCCTGAAGCCAAGAGAACCTGTACGGAGAACCACCTGTTCTCCTCGACTTCCTCAACTTGAAAGAAACTTGAGTTCCATCTGCTCTGTGCTCCTGTTAGACACAACAGAGACACAGAGGAAAGTGAGGAGACAACTGGAAGATATTTGCTTTTGAGTAAATGTTTAGGTTCTAGAATAGATAAGAAAAGTTGCAGTGGGTTAGAAGCAAATAGTAAACCCCTACTTTTTCAAATTATATTTCAGTAATTTTTTGAAAAAATGTCTCATAAAATTACAGTAAAATGCTAAATAAATGTGTTTCCTTCGTGTTTTGATGTGGGCTGCTGTTCTCATACGACTTTCATGTATGTTATGATAACGTGCAAAAAAAAAATGGTACTTTTAAGACCTTGGTTAGGTCTTCAGCTGCTACCTAACATCCTTGAGTCGTCACTAGTTACCACAGCCACAAAGTCATAAACCTCGACCATTTCTACAATTTCTCTTCTTAAAATCTGATTTGAAACCTAACCACACTGCTAATCTTATTCCTAACATTAAATTATTATTATTTTTAAAAAGCTCATTTTTGTTTTCATGATTTTTACGACATAGCCATTCGTTTTGTTCTTATTGTCTGTCTTAACTAGTGACAACCACATTGTTGCGCCAAGACTTGTCTGACGCCTCATCGTGTTCAGAGCCGCCGTCCGTCTTTCAGTGTCCGATGCCCGGAGTTGGAGCTGGACACGGCTTGGGTGTACAGGTATTCTTGTGTTTTATTACTTTTATGTCCTAATTTCAACGTTTAGGACACGGTTCACGTGGTGTTTGGAAAGGAAATCAGGGTCGGTAGAGGAGTTTTTGGCTAGTTAGAATATTGCTATTGGCACCCAATCAGTGGCAGATGGATTGCAAAAATACAAGAGTTTTGGGGGAAGTAAAAAGTTCTAGACGTGGTTAAGAATAAGGTATTTACTTATACAAGTGTACTAATGTTTGAAAACGTGGTTAAATATTTAATTGGATTTTTTTCCAGTGTTCTTGCAATGACCGACTATGGCTTGGGCTCGTTGCTAACTAGTTAACGTTAGTGGACTAGCTAATGCCTTTGCATATATTTGGGTAACGTAGTAGACGTGAATTAAACAGCTGAAACTAGATAACAACAGTCTTGACGAGTAGGTGAAAATAAAGTTGCACTTTTCAACCAATCCAGTAAATGTAGAGGATTTAAGACGGGGTGTCGCCCTATAACCTCAGTTCTTCTTCGATGTGGTTTAACGGCGGTTGGCGATACATATTATTGCATTACCGCCACCTACTAGACTGGAGTATAACTCCCTTATACTCTGCTATGAAAAATATAAATCAATCAACAACTACACTACCATCTATCACTACGCTCACTAAAAAACCCACCACCCTACTCCACTATTGAGATATGTAATCCTACCTCAAGCCAACAGCCTGAAAAGATGGGACACTACCACATAACACACCCTTTAACTTCTTAGGGAGCGGTGGGGCGCTAGCCACTCCCGACACTACCCGGTGAAATGCAAGGCGCCAAATTAAAAATCCAAAAGTTGAATTATTAAACATGCATCAATATACAAGTGTTTCATAGTCATCAAAAGCTCTGCTTCTTGGCAATATCACAGCGTTGTCAGATTTCATAAAGGCTTTACGGCGAAAGCACCACATTTGATTGTTTGAGGATAGCACCCCACATTTTTCCCATTACCATAAATTCATAAGCCTTCACGGTTCACAGAAAACACATTTCACAGCGAAAACAAATCAATTACCTTTTGAAGAACTTCTGCTGAGGGCTTCCCAAGTGTCCAACGAAGACAAACCATGGTTCTTTTGTTTGGTTGGCGCGTTATAATGAGAAAATACAGCCTCCACTCCTCCATTGAAACGTGAAGAGAACTCGTTCAACTTATACCTATAAACTTGTCCAAGAACAATCAAACAATTGTAAATGTATCCTTAGGAACTATTTTATGTATAAATAGTATAATATTTCAACCGGAATATAAACTGGGCGATAAGAAAGGAAAAAAACACAAAGCGCGCCAGCCGGGAACGCGCATTTTCTTCTATTGACATCTGTGTGGCCACTTCCTTATTCGTCTTCTTCTACAATCTAAAAGCAGCTAAGAAGAATCAAATCACTTTCTCGAGACTGACATCCAGAGGAAGCAATAGGTACTGCATTCATATGCCCTTATATGGGCATTTTCATAAGGGAGGGGTTCCAAATGAGGCAATGTGTCAAAACCACTTTTTCGAGGACAGAAATTCCTCGGGTTTTTGCCTGCCATATCCGTTCTGTTATACTCACAGACAAAATGTTAACACTTTTAGAAACTTCAGAGTGTTTCCTATCCAATGGTACTAAATATGTGCATATCCTATTTTCTGGGCCTGAATGGGAGGCATTTTACTTTGGGCACGCCAGGCTCTCCAAAACGGTCACCTCGTGCGCTGCTCCCAAAGAAGTTAACTCTTCTGACGTCAAGTCTCGCACACCCAAATACCTCTCATAACTTTCTGTGACTTACGTTCCATCCGTGCAGTATAATTGATATCCATTGCTATAAATGCTAAAAATCCAATCTTACTGAAACAAAGTACCAGTCAAAAGTTTGGACACACCTACTAATTCCAGGGTTTTTCTTTATCTTTACTATTTTCTACATTGTAGAATAATAGTTTAGACATCAGAACTATGAAATAACATATGGAATCATGTAGTAACCAAAAAAGTGTTAAACAAATCAAAATATGTTATATTTTAGGTTCTTCAAATTAGCCACCCTTTGCCTTGTTAGGGTTGCGAAAATCAAATCTGGTATCAGGACAAAAGGTGACACAGAGTCACTGAGAATCTTCTATGGTTTTTATTATTAGTCAAGCAATAAATGGTAAATGCAATTTTCGTATATACGGGTTCACTGTAACACCACGCAGGGCAGAACAGAGAACTGACCAGCGCCTTACAATTTCTTCTTTTAATACTCTGACAGAAGTAGTTCCTGCTTCTGAGCTGGCCTGTCAGAGTAGAGACAGGCTGAGTGAGTATAAACCACACTATCGTAGGCGCACAGGCTGGTCCCAGCCTCTTGGCGCTTCAGAAGTCCAGGGTTACTGAGGCCACAGGCTCTGTTTTTGTGTCTCAACCTAAAACTGCCTGTTTGCAACATTTTTCTATTCATGTGTTCCTAGCTCAACATACTGTTATCTCCCAAGGTTAAACACAGCCCTTTAGCCAGTCAGACACCAGGTGTTTGCACAATCCACTGTATTGTTCCACAACTTATCAGCCTTAGCTCAAACACATTCCTGTGTAGCAAAGAAACATATTCTCAAACCTAACAGCCTTGATGACAGCTTTGCACACTCTTGGCATTCTCTCAACCAGCTTCATGGGGTAATCACCTGGAATAAATTTCAATTAACAGGTGTGCCTTGTTAAAAGTTAATTTGTGGAATGTATTTCCTTCTTAATGCGTTTGAGCCAATCAGTTGTGTTGTGACAAGGTAGGGGCGGTATACAGAAGAT